>NW_019059869.1:1742348-1774270 GCF_000696155.1 Zootermopsis nevadensis | reverse complement strand
CAAAAAAAATACTCCACGCAACTTCCTACAACCTCGGAGAACAAACAAAAAGGAGCCAAACAATAATTCCGGTTTTGATTTGTTTCGGAAACTGACATTCCTTTCCTGAAAGTTAATGGCTTCTCTGACAAACGAAGAAACTTTTTTCCCGGATATTAACTTCAACGTGTTGTTACGTCTTCATGAGAACTGTAAACACGAGGCCGTGTCGTTAGCATTCAGGCTTCGTATGTAAGTTTTGAGATTTCTGTTCATCGTATGTACAGAATTCAGAAAGTGTTGTCCGGAATTTAGCCAGTGATGCTGCAACCATGCATACTTTTTTTTTTAAGCGTTCGATCTGCTATGTAACACCGACAAAGACATTTAACAATGTGCAACATCAAACGCCAATTTAATACTTTCCTGAAACGATATGGACTTTAAAATCACTGTTATTTTCCACTTGTTTTCGAGAGGAATGCTAACGCAAGAATCCACTTACCTTCGCAAAAGTTCTCACCCCACGTTCTCAGATTGACATTCTGCCCACAGAACCCAGCGTTCCACCAAGTAAACCTCTTACAAGACCTGTAACATTCCTTGAAATCCACGCCAACACTTTCGTTTCAGAAAAGTCAAACGTAAAGGAAGACAAAATGAAAACTCGCTCAAGAAGATCTCTCAACTTAATATTACCAACTGCTCGGTAAGCTGGAAGGAGAAATAACATTTGTTTGCGAACAATAAGAAATTTCCCTGATACCAAGTACAAGACTTTATGGAAATTTATTAAAATTTTTGGTACTTTACTGCTGTAATCACGTTCACATATTATTCGATCTTGGGGTCTCGGGTTCGATTCCCGGCGATGCCCGAATTTATAACTTGTGTTGGGCAAGGCCGTGGTCTAGGCAACACGGAGTTTTCCTCCGTGGCATCCCAACAATTACTCCATTCACACACAGAAGAAGGCAATGGCAAACCACTTCTGGATCATCTGCCAAGAACGTATATGAACAGGTCCCAGTCCGAGAAAAGGATGGAAGGATCCTGTTCATATGGACCTGTCGTCAGACAGAACACTAAATAATAATAGGCTATGACGCTGCTTTGATGTGACCATTGTAACAATACGAGTTCTCATTTGTGTTGCAAGTCGTATCCATCCCTGAAAGTGTTTATCAGCAAAAGTCATCCAAATTCTTAGTAGGATTTGAGGTTCTCGTTAATCTGAGTACGAAGATAGCTGTTTTCTGGGTGTAGTCTGCCTCCATCATTAGGACGCATCGCCCTGAAGATAGAGACAGCAAGGACATAAGAAAGGAAATTTGATTCTTAATGGACAGTTCATGGCTTTTCTGTGTGTGAATAACTCGGTTTGAAAGTCATGTCACTTGACATGATTTGAATGCACTGTGTTCAAATCTTTAACGTTCACAATACCAGCATGCTAAGACATATATCATAATGTTCCTCTAATGTATTACATTAGGTTACTACGATAAATGTTGGTTTAAATTTCAACACGACACACAGCTCTTTTATCGAAGGAAAAGAAAAGTGTTATGTTTACAGACTTTTTTCCACACTAACGCCGAGATAAACATGAACCTTTCGCCGTAATTATATTCCACGCACGACATGTGGGATTACTCCATATTTATACCCCTATAAGAGGAGACGGTGCCTCGTCACCTAGTAGTGGAAAACATCAAACATGATCGTTGACTGTCATTTATCACTCTCAATCTTTATTAATTATGATAATCCTGAACATGACCTATACGATGTGAAAGAATATGAACGGAAAACGTAAATAATAATTGTAATAAATCTTTAATAACTGCTACTAGCCGCTTGGGATCAATCACCATGTTCCACATGCCATTATTTCATGAATATGGGATCTTAAGGCTGATCCTAAATCTTGTTCATGTAATAGGCTTACTATTACAGTGCGTGGTGTAGAGATCTCTTAAATCAGATTTATTAATGCAAAACTTCTGCCTTCGGGGTTGAGCCGCGTCGAATGTTGAAAATTATCTAAAGTTTCGGCAAACAATGCAGTTGCCATCTTTAGGGAGAATCGATAACATCAAATCCAACCTTCCACATGCTGCCTGCCCTAATAAGGTTGCCAAAAACGGCAACCATGTATGCTACGTGTTCCGCCCATCTCATAATTCTTTATGTGAATACTCTAATAATATTTGGAAAATAATAAAAGTTATGAAGATACTGCTTATTTTTTCATCATTTCTAAATTTTATTTCGAACTTCGTTTCTGTTGTTGTTATTATTATTGTAATTGAATTATTATTATTAGATACCTACATTTTCTAGCATATACATTATCTCGCGTGCATTCCGTAAGATGAGAACACAAACAAGTTCTATGTACGAGCCGGCCTTAACATTCGTCATTCTTTTTTTTTCGGACAGAAGTGATTAAGAAGGCGCGCGCCTCATGAAGAAATAGTTTTTTAAGATGCAACAGATGTATTGGACCCTCCTCGTGTTTTGAAAGTTACAAGGGCATTACAAAATTGCTGGTAATTAGTAGCAGTCAAACTGCTTATCGTGAGAGTAGTGATTTCGTTTTTATTACACAAGATGAAACTGGTTTAAATATTGAACTGAGAAAAGGGGGGGGGGGGGGGGGGGGGGATATGTAATGAATAACTTTCAGTTAGTTATTAAACGTGTTAGTTAACACGTAAATATTTTTACTATTTTTACTTCGTTGCCTTGATACGTTGCCAAACATCGTACAGTTGTGTTATTGTAAAATCGAGTCACCATTTTTGAGATATATTTAAACTATAACCGACGTTGCAGTTAAAAGGGAAATTGCATTGTATGGGACGATAACGGAACTAACTAAGTGGTAAAGTTTTTCTTTGAGAAATTGAGTTATTCATTCAGCTCGTGAATAGATTGGAGATGACCGCCTTCTGGGTTGTTGCGTCGTGAAGTCTGGTAGAAGTTTACAGACGTTTCATAGGTCTTTACTGCCTCCATCATCTAAAACGTCGGTAAACTTCTACCAGAATGCACGGCTCAACCCAGAAGGCGTCCATCTTCAAACTCACTGCTGTGAAAACCTCAAATGCTACATCGTGAATAGATGCTCTGCTTTATGGAGTCCGAAAATCTATTTTCGTGCTCATAAAATTTCGACCGTGCATATTATCGTAAGCCAGTTTAATCCTATATGTTCCTTCATAATCTATTTCTCTGAGGTACTTTTTTAATATTATCTAACCGTCTATGCCATGGTGTGCACAGTTGTTCAATTTTTAAAGTTTTCTCACCAGAATGGTTTTTTTTTTATTTTTCACTTTTTCCACGAAAGAAGAATGAAAGGATAGGATGTATAAGATAAATATCACAAAGAAGAGAAGGGCAGATGGAAAAGTAAGAGAAGACTGAGAAGTAGGCTGACCGGATGCCGGAACAGCGGCTGAGATCCTGACGTAATGCAGAGAACCAGCTACTGCGGACGTAGCAGCGTGGGAGGATAAAATATTCAACGCGGCGATTACTGCTAGAAAACAGACCCACAATGTAACTTACGTGTTGAACGTCAGGTACAGCGAGACGCAACAAAGCTCACGTGCTTCAAGTCCGGGAGGTCTGTATCTTCCGGGAGATTGCTACATTGCTCTCTCTCTCTCTTAGGCAATAAAATGACATACGAGACGTCCCAAAGTTCACTATCCTCTATTTAATTTTTGAATTCTGTTTATGAAACAGAATAATGTAGCTTTCAATTAATCATTTTTTCAAAAAAACGGTACTTAGCTTTCATGTCGACTGGCCAGTGGATATAAAAGCTAAGTACTCAATTTAATACAAAAACTCATGTGCAATTAACGTCCAGTGAGGTGTTACATAAGTATAGTTTTGTAAAGTACACACTTTCTATGCTCTGTATAAAAACCATAGTTTCTGAATTGTATTATATGAATTAATTTGTTTTGCCACTGATGATGACTTCTTGAGGTCGAAACGCGTTTGGCATTAATGTCATTTCAAGTGTAAACAGTTTTGTTTGTAAGCGTGATTTTATATTCCAATACACTGCACGGTATGCAAGGTTTTAAGACAAGAAGGTTTATTCCCGTTAACTTCGACGGTGGTAATATCGCAGTACCATCAGATCCGTGTAGCTGCTTTTGGCATACTGAGATATACTGAAACATACGAAGGCAATTTTGAATCAAACGGTGTGATAGTGTCAGAATACAGCAGACTTACAGGCAGCGACAAAGCGGGAACAGAATTTGTTTCAAAGCGCCGAGAAAACACCCCAACAATTCTAGATTTATGGATTAACTTTCCGTTTAAAATTCTTGAAAGCCCTGTTGACATCTTTCTCGTTTTTAATAATCCAAAATTGTGACGTGTGTTCATTTTTTTTTCTTCTGAATTCTGCATTCGTTTCTGCGATTTGAACGACTTTCAAGGAGCTGTAAAAAATATTTCTTTCCTCGACACATTCAAATGACATTTCTTACGAAGGAGACGAAGAACCAAGCAAAGGGATCCTAAAACTACGACCCACAAGACAAGTGCTTGACTGTCTGAATGGAGAATTTCTTAAGGAAATACCAGTTGCTAAGTTTATCAAAAAATTATAAACTTTTTATGGAACCCGAAAGTATATTACCGTGTTATCAAGAGCCAGCCACTGACCCTAATATTATATTTCATCAAGATTAATTTCTTTATATATACTTCTATCTACACATTTTTGCAATTTATACCTTCCTACATCCGGGCTCTTTCCCATTGGAACAACACATACGAATTATAGTTTTCTATATTCTAATCTTTAGGATTCTATATACTGTAGAAAAGACACTGTAGTTGTCGTAAACTTTAAAAGCCGTTTATTAATTTTTCATCTTCAGTATCTAAATAACTGACATTGTGACATTTCTAACGAAATGAAACTAACATTTTACGAAGAACTCTACAGATGTTGTCATAACCGAAGATTGTAACTGACTATGAACATATCTGTGGAATAGAATTCAATGATGATTTTTATGACGAAAATGGATTTTTGAATTTCGTAACACCGTACCAGCTTGTGACGTCCGACAACTCCAGGTGAGAAGATCGGATTGCACAACGGACCGGCCTCCCGACTGCATTTTGCAAGCTGAGCGGCGCTGGAGACCGACGTCTGGAAAGTTTCAAGCGTCGCCCCAGCAGGGAGGACGCGGTCTCTGTATGTCTTCGGCTGGCCTATGATGCAACACTTGCAGTCAGAGAGGAATCCTCAAGAAGCAATGAAAGTCGAATGAAGAATTTTACTTCCCAGCAAGATAAAATAATTTTCATTCGCATAATCTTTTTCTCAGCAACAGATTTTCCACGATATATACATATATATTGAACGTGATGAAATCAGTTCACACCCTCAAACCTTATTTAGTTAATATCCATTTACCTTGCGACCTACTGTAACACACGGGGAACATATTCCATGTAATAAATAAACGATATTAAAATACCTTTGTCACTATTTGGGAAACCGTTTCAAAATTTCAGCCTTACTCAAGATTCTTTGTTCTTCTTAAACACACTGCATTCAGGGAAGTGCTTTTATCCTTTTTATACATACTTATTTTAAGTTGGCAGTTATGATTGATGTGAAAAATGTGTAACCGACATATGGCACGATTTCACTTCCACAAAATATTTTTTATCGTAAGATTTGAGGTTTTCACGGCGGTGAGTCTGATGATTGCTATTTTCTGGGTTGTTGCGCCGTGTAGTCTGTAGGGCATGCCCTGATGATGGAGGCAGCAAGGGCCTCTGAAACGTCGGTAAACTTCTACCAGACTAGACGGCGTAAAAACCCAGAAGACAGCCATCTTCATTTTTATATCGTTTATACTATCTTGTTCGTTTCTTCAACACTGGTTCGACAAATTGTATAAACAGCGTGTAAAGACGTCTTGATCAGTCTACTCAACGCAACGCATTGCCCCTGTGTATCATCAGCATTATCCGAAAGTTCCGCAATGCAACTCTCTTTTGTTTAGATTAATGATTCAAAACGGCAAAAGCAACTAAGCGGAAATATGTTTCTAAAAGTCGATGTAGTGCCTGGGACTAGCAAACCGATGGCTAAGATACCTTTTCGTTGGAAAGAATCGTGTTCTTACATTTTAATTTTTCTTAAATTGTTCAAATTATGGCTAGTTTAATAGTCCCACCATTCTAGGCGCGTTTTGCTTGTACCTTTCATAACAGGGAAAAACAGAAAGTGAGTTTTGAAACTTCGGAGGTATCACGAGTCTTTCACGAGATACTAACGAACTAAATTTTTCACTGGTATGTTAATTTCGTCTTAAGGGATTTGTTAATTTACTATATAACTAACGCCATTGAGTAAATTCCTTCTCTAAAAGCTGATAGTCGTTCTCCTCATCAAGAAATTCGTAGCTCATTGTCGAATCCGAATGTTAATTAATGTCTTCACAAAAGCCAACCGCTGTCCTCTAGCCCGAGGTAAATGAATCCATTAATTATTAGGTCTTGTTAGTGACTGCATATTTTCAGGAATAAAACAAAATAAAATCTTATAACAGGTAAGCAGTGTTGACAAGACAACAACTATTAAATGTACACAAATAATAGCGTATTAATTTTGATCATGACTTAACACGTCCTCAAATATTATGCATATTTTAATTACAGGAACAATAATTTGTGTTCTAGAAGTCGCTTTTTACAAATGAGGCAACCCCGCCCATTCGCCTATCAGTTCCATGAAAATGCATGACAAGCCAGAATTCTACATGAAATGACGTCCTGCTCACATTCAGACTGTAGATTGCTGTCTTCTGGGTTGTCGCACCGCGTAGACGTCCACCGATGCTTCATAGCTGATTGCTGTCTCCATCATCGCCCTGCTGATGGAGGCAGTGAGCTCCTATGAAACGTCTGTACACTACCAGATTACACGGTTCAACATCCCACAAAGACAGCCATCTTCATGCTCGCACCCGTCAGAACCTGAAATCTCACTCACAATCTGCTTATCAGTTCTAGTTTTGTGTCTTCTGTCAGGACAGCGTTTCTCACGTAGTATGTAATGTCAGAACGGCAACACACAGGTTTTCTTACAGTAAGATCACTTTCACAACCAAGGCCCTGGCGACCGAGTCATTGCAGTATAACCGTAACATCTGGCGAGAGGATACAGCATAGCTTCGCTTAATTAACGATGCTTTCTCAACTGCTTAAGTTAGACATCGCCCAATGCGTGTATGAATAAGAACGCTGTATTTTAAGCGATAAAAGGAGAAACATCGTAACCTATTTTGTGGTATATTTAGAAGGGACTGAGTAAAACAACGAAAGCCTCTGTCATTTCAGCCGACCTCCAACTCGCAAATTGCGCGGCCGAGAGTATCTTGAGGAATGTTGAACACTCAGCCACAGAGTTGTGTGCCTTATCTGCTATCGAAGAAATTCCTGAGTCTAATTTCAGAACAGAATAACGGCATACGGCCACAGCATCTGGTGTGAAGGAAACGACTTTACAAAAATGTAGGTTAAGTTAGTTTATGTTTTGTTTTCTTAAATGTTCGTTTACATTTTTTGTGAGTCAACAGGCCTATGTGACTTCAGCAGCATACTGGACTGAAAGACCTTCAACCAACCAAGAGGTGGGTCGTGACTCCCAGGGGAGGTCTCAAACATAATCTAGGAGAGGTTTAATTTTTCATGTCTGTCCTGTCGTGATATCCTGAACTCACTACTGTAATAACAGCGCAGGCGATCCTGACAGAGATTTTTCTTCGTTTTCCTCAGTCTCTCCATGAAAATTCCAGCCACAACCGCTTCCTTCCACATCCTTTCCAATTCAATATTCACTACAAGTCTCTTATTCGACGCTATAAAGTATAATGGTTCGCAGTGACCGCGCGGTCTGAGGCGTGGGCCTTGTGCCGCTTTGTCGCTGGGACCGTGGGTTCGAATCCCACTCAAGCCACGGATGTTTGTTGTGCTGTCCTGTGAACAGGTAGAGGCCTTGCGACGGGCCGATCCCTCGTCCAAGGAGTCCTACCGAATGTCTATAGATCAAGCCAACGAAAAGTTGGGACCCGCAGTGCTCAGGCACTTGAAGAACGGGTCGTCCCAGTATCCAGTATATAATCGTTAAATAAACTGTAAATAAATGAATTCATCCACATTAAGGCTAACTATTTACTTCAACACTTTGATTCTAAACGCGTGTACAGATTTTTCTTCCTTTAAAGGCACAGCCCACGTTTAAGAATCATACATAGAAGCACCTCCAAATAAATGTTTAATGTTTTATAAAAAATATGATGACATTTTCAACCTAAAACAGGACTATAGAGGCGTTCTTCACCAAGTCAGCAGTTTGCTTCGTTAATAATCTATTTTATTCAAAACGAATAACATGCAGCAGTTGTGTCAAAGGTCATGGCTGTAATAATGTAATCCGACGTCATTATTATGAACCTTAGCAGACATTTTTGGCACAACGCTGGAGCGTAAAGAATAGCTAATAACCTACATTTCCTGGGATTCGTTTGAAGCAGGTACAAGTTTCAAGTATAATTTTAAAAACGTTATATCTCAAATGTGTAGTCCATTACAATAACGTACACGTAAAACCATTAAAATAAATAAACTACGAATGGAAAAATATTAAAAATTATTATCCTTAGTAATCTGAAATTACAAACCGTACAATGAAGCAGTTAAAATTCGGCTCATAACCTCACACGCGATTTCTCTAAGATTCTACTTAATATTATCCTCCCTTATACTGACAGGTATACCAACTAGTCTCTTCCTTTCGGATTTTTCAAAGATAAGCAATTTTCATCTCTCCATGTGTGCTACATGTCTCATCCATCTTAACTTATTCATTTGATCGCCATAACATAAGTAAATTAGAACAAAGTAAAAAGTTCCTTACTATGTAATTTTCTTTCCTTCCTGTTAATTCTTCGCGTTTATTCCCAAATACTCTTTGTGTTCTTTAACTTCTCAATCTGTGTACGTCCGTAAAAATGTGAGGTCAAGTTTCACGTCAATACAAACCAAAATTAATCAGCAGCACAATATAAAATATTCTGGTTTAATATTCAAATCTGTTTCCACTCACCACACCCACGCGCAGCGCCTTGAGGACTGAGGGCCATCGGACTGCAACAAATGAAATTCTCTTTCAGGATTTGTTTTACACAAATATCTATTCTGAGCTTCGGAACTAAACTAAGATTCTATGTTACTTTTTAATGACCAGAAGTTTAAAAAGAATATTAAACACCACAAATAAGCACAAGCTTATATAATTTGGCTTCCTCCTTTAACAGGGAGCCTTTAATATTCATCGTAACATTTTAAAAATAGAAGAACCATTAATTACGAAGGTAAAAGGCTTAACAGTTTCGTTTATGTTTAAAACTAACACTGAGATTTATACCAGATCATTGTTGTCTGTGTCAGATACTCTAACTACATGCACATCAAAGTTACCATATGGTTCCATGACGTCATCATACGTTAACTCTCAAACTTGGTAGATGTCCAGTGCTAGTTCACCTTCAACCTATCACCAGAGAAATCTCACACTGAAGAAATGAATTGCGTATAACAATGTTCATAATATTTGACTTCCGTCTTCTGCCCTTATCGTAGCGACAATAAAAGCAGTGTTTCGTAGAAAAATCCCGCCTTTTGCTGAAGCCCGGAAGATAAATTAAGCCATTGGGCCCTACTGTGAAAGAGATGAAGCCAGTGCACATCTTGACACTCAACTTTCTTTAGGATTCATTTTAATATTATCATCCAAAATGGTCTCTTCCTTTCACATGTTCCGACCAACACTTTGTATGCATTTTTCGCCTCTCACGTATCTGCTGTATGTCCCAACGTCTCATCTTCCTATCTGTCGAGGATTTACCTGCTGAGAAACATCGCGAAACTTCTGATTACTAACTTTTTTTTGGTGTGTTCTGTCTGACGACAGGTCCATATGAACAGGATCCTTTCATCCTTTTCTCGGACTGGGACCTGTTCATATACGTTCTTGGCAGATGATCCAGAAGGTTTGCCATTGCCTTCTTCTGTGTGTGAATGGAGTAATTGTTGGGATGCCACGGAGAAACCGGGGAAGCACCCGGAAGAAAACTCCGTGTTGCCTAGACCACGGCCTTGCCCAACACAAGTTATAAATTCGGGCACCGCCGGGAATCGAACCCGAGATCCCAGGACCACCGTGGCTATATTACTAACCTATTTGCTTATTTATACTTCAAGTCAGATCTGTTGAGTTAACTGGTTCGGTAATCACAGAGCTTAGTAGAATGACAAATTCGTCTGTGATAAAGAACATGGTTGTTGAATATCTTCGTAAATTTACTGTGCGTTCCAAGCGTTCCGACATTTCAGTGACTTCTCAGTTTGGTGCGGTCTCTAGACGCCCCACACAGGTGCTGCTGTATAGTCATATAAATCAGGAGTTAATGATGCTCCACTGACACAGCGAAGATAATCAATTACCATCTGTATTCTTGAACATCTCTCCTCGTCTCTGTCTGTCTGTCTTGGCACTACGCTCGCCTCAGCTGGAGCACGACAGACTTTCTGTGAAAAAGTGGTTCAAGCTCATTCGATGCGTGTGTAATGACAGGAACAAGTTGATAACTTCGCGTGCTCCTTTCGTTCCAGCTCAGTTGGGTCTTGCTTTATTATTAATTCCTTCCTCACTCTCCTTCTATTTGTTTTCTCTTCTTTTTGATGACATATTTGAAGTGTTTTAACTTGTAAAACGAAACTGAAGTCGTTTCAAGGCATTTTTAGATCAGTCGCAATTAATTCAATTAACTGTTATTTATATTCTTTAATTGGAATTATACAGAAACGACATCACATAATTTTGTCGATGATGAATTTGAAATGTGACAATCATATATGATCTCTGCTGACATTGCTCGGAGGGATTAAACAAAATCCATAAAATGACAAAACAATTCCACAATAAATTACAGCTCGGAAATTATTGAATGAACCATGCAATTGATGATTTTCGTTAGACTATGTTTGCATTATGTAGCAATTTCAATGTTGATAGTTCATACTTATCATTTACTTATAATATGTAATTTAATGTTATTTCACGACTGACTATATTTTTATATTCGATCGATTTGATAGATCGACTTTCTGATGGACAAATTAATTATAAACAGTTTACACAATATAATTAACATGCAAACACTCAACGGTACAATTTATAGATAATTCTTATATGAAATCCAACGCACTAAATAAGTTATCATCCTGGGGTCTCGGGTTCGATTCCCGGCGGTGCCCGAATTTATAACTTGTGTTGGGCAAGGCCGTGGTCTAGGCAACACGGAGTTTTCCTCCGGGGGCTTCCCCGGTTTCTCCGTGGCATCCCAACAATTACCCCATTCACACACAGAAGAAGGCAATGGCAAACCACTTCTGGATCATCTGCCAAGAAAAATATGGAAGGATCCTGTTTTGTAATCCTGGGGTCTCGGGTTCGAATTTATAACTTGTGGTGGTCTAGGCAACACGGAGTTTTTCTCCGTGGCATCCCAACAATTACTTCATTCACACACAGAAGAAGGCAATGTCAAACCACTTCTGGATCATCTGCCAAGAACGTATATGAACAGGTCCCAGTCCGAGAAAAGGATGGAAGGATCCTGTTCATATGGACCTGTCGTCAGACAGAACACTAAATAATAATAATACCAGTACACCTTATTTTTGTTAAATAAGCATTGTTGTAATTAAATTAGCATACGGAAAGATTCTTTTACTGCTGCGATGGGGTGGTCACTTTCTGCGTGGATGAAAGCCTTTAACGGACCCTTTGTCCATCCACTAGATGGCATATAAGTGAATACTGAGCAGCGGTGGAATAATATTGACAGGGGAAAACCGAAGTTTGCAGACAGAAATCTACCCCGGCGTCACTTTGTCCAGCTATGACTCATAAGGCTTCTTTCTCCCTTCTTGGCCTTTCCTTCTGTGAAGTAGCCCAGGTTCGCGGATATTTTGCGTCCAGTACGGACTTTCAAGAAGGATTCTGCTTTATAGAGTGAGTTATTTCGTACTGGTGAAAGTGAATTTTGAAGTAATGACAGGACAGGAGTTTTGTGTGAGGGGAGTTCTGTTCAAAGTTTTCTCCCAATGGGCCGACGTTGGGGATGGAGGCCACTCACAGCCCTTGCTAGGGCCACCAATCTCGCGGGACACACGAGACGGTATTTGGGCTACCGCTCTTGATTTATGGGTTGATAAAGGACTATAATACAGAGACAGGACGTCATATCACTTTTCATGTCGCTTGACTTCAAGAGCCGATGCACCGAAACTGTCACTACCCAGCGTGAAAGCGATGAAGACCACGAAGCAATCGTTATACAATCAATAAAATATTCTCGGGAAATCAGCCGCGTTAACTGATTACCGTAGTAAACCGACGTTTCGGGAACAAACTCTGTCCCCATCTTCAGGGTTCTGATGTGACTGGATCCTCGGAAGTCGCCAGGCGTTTTGAAATAATTGCTCTGTATATGTGTATGGTCGCACAACATTTAAAATTTAATTGGTTACTGTCCACATTTTTGAACGAAAACACATGCACGAGATGAGCTAGAAAGTGCAATAACTACGTCATTAATGTGATTTCAGTCACTTCTATGTGTCAGTTTGCCAGCATGACGTACTCTTGGTCTGAGACGTGATTAAGCCGTGTTAATTGGAGGGTCAGAACGAAGTGACACGTGAGTTTCCGGGGAAGAAGAGGGTTTGATGCAATTCCCTTGTTACCTCGTCCCTGTCTCTCCTCCCCTGATCAATCCCCTCGGGTTCTTCTTTGACGATTATTAACGTTCAAATGTTGGAACAGCTATCAAAAGATCTCGCATAACATTTTAGTCTTTAGTGTTATAAAATTGCTCTGTGCTACATTAAGTAGTAACACTTGACTGTGAATATTAAATGATTGTTATGACATCTTTATGAATGTTACTTTAATATAAGATGATCTTAATTCTGTTGGAAAGTGTTTTGTTACTGTTATTTTAAATGTGATAATATTAAAAAATTATTTCGTATGCAAACATTTTAGATATACTTCATATAACTTCCGACAAGGAAGATATTTACAGGAGTGATGAAGTTCTATAAACGTTACCTAAATCTCTTGTGGAGAATAACAGAAACAAATCCATTCAGAATCAATTTTTTCCATGTAGACAGAAGATGGCGAGTGACTGAAAATTACGGAATTTAATAAAGATCAAATCTAAAAACGCAGGAACAATTAAAGGATGAAAATAAAGAGGTTTTAATTTCTAACTGCGGTTACGTTGAAGTTGGTCTTTTGGGTTGTAATACCGTGGGGAATTATAGGTAGATACCAAGGTTTCGGGGAACATACTGCCTCTATCTTCAGGGCTGAAACTGCTTACAAATCTTCGCGGCTTTGCAACCCTAATATCAGTATCGACAAGCAACGAAATATAGAGATAAGGAACGAGATGAATAATGGAAAAAGAAGGGAAATGATAGAAGGAATGGAAAAAGGAAGTATACAAAACAAAATAAGACGTCTGATCACGTCTTATAACAGTAAATCACTGTATTTTTGTGAATGCAATACCAACATGCAGTAGGTCAGCGATGTAAGCTATCACGCATCATGCTTTCCAATGAAACACGGATCTTCGGGTTTCTAAACGTGTGCCAGAAATAACTAATATTTCTTGGTGCTTGTAGAATCTCCAACTGTCCGCAGAGGGCTACACTCCGTGTTTCCCCGTAGAATCCTGTATTACACGCATTAAATAAATTCTAGACATGCTATAAATCTGAAGGAATATGAGCAAGCTCTGGGCTTCTATTGTCGTGAAGACAGAAGATGCTTCTGCAGGAATGACTTCCATAGCTCTTGGTGATGAGGAATTCAGAAGGAAATACGCTAAACCACTTTGTCACTTTTCCTTCTACACCACATCGTATCTTGTTAAAACGCTGTATTTCTCTCCCTTCTTCTTATTTCTTTCTTTCTCTTATCCTTCATGTGCCTTTTACTCTATCTTCCTTCTTCTTCTGTATTCAGGAGAACTTGAGGACATAATACTTGGAAGAAATTTCATAAAACAAATTGAATACTTCTTCAAACAAAATTCCTTCTAGACAGAAGTTTGGTAGAAACTGGTGAAAATTCTCGTTGAACAGTTCATCCCCTATTAGGAAGCGCTCTCTCTCTCTCTCTCTCTCTCTCTCTCTCTCTCTCTCTTTTCTTCGTTTGTTTCTGTTTGAATTCCTTCACAACTTCGACTATCTTTCGTTACAACTTTCTGGTTTCGAGGATATTTCGTTACTTGTTCAGCTCTCAACTTAATTTATACAAATACTCAATTTTGCTACGTTCGCATTTTCCAGAGCATTTAGATTACTTTAATAATACGAACAGTGCAAAGTATATTATTTGATACGTGTTTCTCATTTGGGGCTAACTGGTACGTAGCGAGTTCTCTGAGTCACTGATATGACATAATAATTTTCCAAAACACAAAAAGTGTGGTTCCCAGTATCGGATTCGTAGTGTTTGATCCAACTGTCTGTTGCTAGAAAATGAACGTTCTTCTGCATCCAGAAAACAGTTCAGATTTTGGCGTTATGAATTGATTTTTTCTGGGGACATTTGCACACATACTGACGTACTCCAGACATTCACAGTTTTGTCTTGAAGTCACGTCATTATAGAACGAGAGAATTTCATACGAATTAAAACATCTCAAAAATAAATTAGTTATAAGCACGCTCACTATTTACGCGTAATTCGTTCATACGTCTATTCATCCACCTAATCATCACTCGCATGTCCATGCATTGACACATCCATAGACCTACCTATGTTTCTTGGTCCAGAACACTTAATATTAAACAAAATGGCGGACAAGTCGAGATACACTAGCCGTCCCTCGAATACAGTCTCTACTTTTCCCTTGCTATTTCTTCTCTTCCTTTCCTCCCACTTTCTTGCCAATCTATCATTCCACATTCTTCTCTTCGTCTCTGAAAACTTCCGGTCCAGCAGATAAATACAGACAAACTAAATCAAATAAGTGGCAACATCAGATGTGTCAAACAATGACGCGTAACAAAGAGATATCCCCATTTTGTTCGAACAATGGAAGCACGGAACAAAGGTGTGTAACACACACAAGGATAGGACGGTAAAAGAAGTGAGTCTGGAGAAATGAAGATGATGGGAGAGAAAAACACGTTGATTGATAGGAATCTTTCCTCTTTGTCTACTTCATTCGCACTTTGCTGTTATGGCAACCTCTCACACTTATTAGCTCCTTCACAACGGGGGTGTTGGCAAACCTGAGATACCAATCGAGAGTCTTCCAACTTTTTGCCAACTTCTTTCAGACAGAAGTCATATTTAGGAAGCTCCATCCATGCGTACGTCTGTCTTGACTAAGCAGACGCCAACTACGAGAATGTCTGAAATGTTGCGCACGCGAGTTATGAACATCTATTTGCTTTTCAATATCTTTCCATTCAGGATTGGCCCGGTTGGAATTTCGGGTATTCTTTCAGAGAGTTTTTGTTGCATTTCTCATATCTTTAGGCGAATGATGGATGAAGTTTAAAAATAACTTACAGATACATACGAACTCACTGAAATTTCATATGACATTACGTAAGGATTTGTCAGTCTTAGAAATTTCTTTACGGGATTTCTTAACATCTAGCTATGGGATCTGAACGCGCGACTGTGCAAATGGAGGCTGTAAGTAGCAAACACTTTTACGACTCAATCAACTGCTGACGATAACGCTAATCTAACAGTTTATAATATAATATTCCGGAACATCACACGGAGATCTAAAATATGGTTCTGATTACCAGTCACTGAACCAACTCGGCCGTTGTCTTAAATGAAGACCATTATTAGCCTGAATTATTACGAAAGTAAAAGTCTGCTATTGAAAAAATTACGTTTTTACTTATTAATACAAATAATCTGCATAATGTCGTTGAAATATATGATGGACATTTCTGAATCTGTATAAGACACGAGTCTACTATCTACATAGTTATTCTGGTAACTTGTAATCAACTTTTATTGGTGGTTGAAGTTACACCATAAAATCTCTGGCGGAGCGCAGGTGGTTTCTTGTGATCGCAGAATCAACATCTTGCGTTTATAAGGCTGTGGAATTTCATAAGCTACTAGAACACAGATGCCATAAAACACACCTCAAACTTTAATTTAAGATATAACGAACGGTGTTGTTCCGGCTATAAACGTTGGTAACACATGAAAATGTCTACTTAAAGTAACGTCTTTTGTTTTTATTCTCACCCCCTCCTATTCTGTACGCATTAAAAGGTTATTACTTTATACTGACGGAACAAACAGACGCTCATGCACTTAAATCAATCTCATTAAATAAAAAAATAACTTTATTACAACCATAATTGTGCGTCACGCATACATTAAACACGGCAGTGGTTCAGTAATGCGACCCATTTGTTACAAGTGTGATGCTGGGTTACGAGCCAAGACTTTACCGTTTGAAGAACATATCACGAGTGTTATGGAAGATACTTAAACAAAGGCAAATTAAAAAAGGAGTCTGATAACCCAGTCTGTACGGCCTGTCTGAGAAGGGAATTAACGTGACCTTTCAAACAAAAGTACAGATATGCCACAGTCGTTCTAATACGCGGTACAGAAAAAGCTGACTCAAGAGTTCTCCGTTAGATTTCTAACTTTCTACCTTTCTCCTGTCATTCTTATATTTTTAGCAATTTATATTTTATATATAATTTAGTATATTAGTCGCGTTTAAAGAAACACACTCACAGTATCAAATATCGTGCATATTGCATATAAGTTGGAATATTCTTGTAAGAAGTAATGTTTTTAGGACAGACAGTATATATGCTAGCCAACCGAACAAATAAAAATATATCCTCGGGCTACCAGCCGTGTAAGATGGCTTAATGAAGAAAATACCACCATTTCGAGAATCATCTTTGTCCTCGTCCTCAGGGTAATGCAAAATCCGAAGTTCCACAACCATCACAACGGAAGTTCGAAGTAAGTTTCAGAAGAATATGTTCGCCATTACTTCCTGTGCTCGCTAATTCAGTTTTATCTTAGCTTCTTTATTTGGAAACAATACCAAATGTACTTAGTAAGTCTGACACAGGATTTCCAAGTAACGAGAAAAATTGTATTTGTAACGAAAATCAAAAACTTGTATTGACACTTGATATTATGGTTTCGTGGCTTTGGTATTGACAGCCATGTCAGATGTAACATCTCCAATAAAACTACAAGCCACTTTTAAAAGGGAGCGTTCGTTTTAAACAATGTCACGATCTTCAAACAATGGTTTTAGCAATTAGATTTTAATAACAAGGCAGCTTCATTTTCCCCCTCTCTTTATTATTTCAAAATCACGTTTTGCATTTGAAATCACAATAAAATTAATTCTCGTTTACTACTGTCATGGTTCGCACGATTACATAGAGGAGTCTCTGAACAAGTTGGTATACCTGATTCTTCGTGCGAAAAGGACACATCATTTTCACGTAAGGTGAACCGTTCAGAGGACATACCTCACATCTGATAAATCTTTGAAGCAGGAAGTTCATAAAATACATAATATTTATAAATCCGCGCCTCCATTACAAAGATCGATTAGGAAACTCTATTTACGAAATAATCGCTGTTTATTCTGAAAATCGCTGGAAAACCGTAAATACACTATGCACGCAAAATGCAGAGTTACTGAATGTTTCAATAGGTGGTACACATACAGTCTTTCCAACTAATTCGGCAATATATGTCATGTCAAAGAAACAACGGTGTTAATTAACACAAGATTACATTTTTATACTTTTAACATGAACTGTGCCACTCAGCAGTAGATTATGAAGTTAGTTGTCTCCGTTATTTATTTAAAACAACTTTTTCAAACAAATATTTCCATCAAGTCAAATATTGAGAAAGACCCCTGTCACAAACTCAAAAAAGGAAACCTGACAAGGTTTTAGTATAATACCCTATTGATAAATATAATCCAAGACCTTACACTTTGTGTATTCAAGTTTGTTTTAATATTTTTTCAGCCCTTTTTCCGTTGTACGTATCACCTTCAGGTTTATAACCTACCAAAATTCTGATAAATACACATATCTCTGTTTTACACTAAATTATATACACACATGCATACATATTTTGGCACTTGTTAAGCCGAGATTGAAATTCAGTACTTGATATGGACGATCAGGTGTGGGATTAAAGTTTTTTGTTATTCACACTTCATTGAAAATTAATTATCAGAATGGGAGGGGAGATGCTCTTATAACCATTTTTATAGCTATTTTTATTTGAGGGCCGACGTTGAATGCATAACAAACTTCCTGGACCATACACGCACGAAAAAGTCTTGAAATTGCCTGCGAAGAACCTAGGTTCGATTCTAAGTCCGGATGCTGACTGTTCTGATTTGGTTTGCAATTTTCCTCAATCTCTCCAAGCAAATACGAAGAAATCGCGACAAACAGCACTGATTTGGTTTGCAATTTTCCTCAATCCCTCTAAGCAAATACGGAGAAATCGCGACAAACAGCTTAAAGAACAATTAAAGATACAAATTTTTACACCATTACCACATTTTAAAGCACTGAAATTATTTTATTTATACCAAATAACAAGAAACTGAAGTCTGGACAATGCACTACAGTTAATATTCACTAAAATACATTAATTTATCAAATGTGGTGTTAAGACAGAATACCAGTACCTCTGCTGCAAATGAATTCCGGTACTGAGTCTCGGCATACAGCGTAATATTTTGATTTAAATTTGTGTACATATGTGTATGTACACATGACAGCATGTTACATTCAAATATCCTCCTTCTAAAACTACTGCTCCGTCACTATATTCCTAAAGATAAGAGCGAGTTCCTCCGAAACGTCGGAAATTTTACCACTTAGGAATGTTACTCCGAAAAAGACTCTTCAAAATGTAGCGCCGTTTAGTCTGGTATAAATTTACCGACGTTTCAGAAGTGCTTCCTGTCTCCGTTATCAAGGCGATGATGGACTTCCGAAACGTAGGTACACTTCTACCAGACTACAGGAAGCAACATCATAGAAAAACAGGCACTTTCATAAGAATCGTAGAAGTTTACACCTGATGAACACCAATGTCCCTACTCAAACTTCGGTCATTTTGGATAGCATCACTGCGCCACGCAAGCGAGCCGGTAACAGCAACACTTTGTGCACCACTGAGATAAAGGATGCGAAGGGACAAGGCAAACGTACGATACGTAACGCGGGCTGCTTGAAATTTAATCCGACTGTTGGATAATTTCATTTCGAAGTCCTCGTACTTTTATTCCATTGTACATGGGGGATTTCACAAGGGTGATTATAAGAGTGATTCAAGAATGACGCTGTATTCAAAACGCGATATAAAAGTAACGTCTGATTATATTTCCCTGTAAGCACGTGTCAGCTGTCAAGGCGGCAGGCAAGGGGACACATCCTACATTCTGATTAATTCCTGATAAGCAGGAGTAACAAATTAACAAATGGAGTTACGATTCGGTTCATAATGAACGCCGTGTGGCGTGAATAACTCCAAATTCGAGTGCAATACTAACTTTTTATTATTACTGTATTTGTAGACGTTAAGGTTTGCTTATTACAGTGCATAATTAATCTTATTTAGAAACCCTAGTTGTTAAACGTAATGCTTTAATCGAATCAAAGTTAGTGCAAGTCTGTCATATGGAAGAATCTTCCATACATTAGAAAATATACAAAGTAAATTCGCCAATTTTTTGTTCTCATTTTCAGTTTTATATTTCACGTATTATGAATTATTGCCAAACTTTTTAAATGTTAGAACACTTCATTCCAGGACACCTCGATGCTTTTTTCATTCGTTTCATTTATCTGCATTATCGGCACTCGCTAACCTGCAGTAGAGAAACAGTGATGCCAACGACAGCACTACGAACTTAGCCATAACTTCCAGCAACCGAGGTTCATTTCGTCACGGATGGTAAGACTTGATGTTCGTGGTGGGTACGATAAGTCGTGACACTTTGGTACAAGACCCCTATACAGATTTATGGAAGCTATTTGAAAATATATCCTCATTCCAAGGATGCCCAATATTGTTTCTCTATCATCCGCACGTAACAGGCAGCCATTAAGTCAGGAGTGGAAAATAATTCTGTACACAAACATAAGAATTGTAACTGCACCACAGTTTAAGCTCTGTCTGTGTGAAACATGGTGCCCCATGTGAGATTTAAGATTCTCAAGGCGGCGACTATGAAGGTTACTCTTCTGCGATGTTGCGGCCTACAGTCTGGCAGAAGTTTACCGACGTTACATAGTTACTTGCTTTCTATATTGTCAAAGCGATGATGGAAGCAGCAAGGATCTCTGAAACGTCGGTACACTTCTACCATACTACACGGCGCAACGACCCAGAAGACAGTCATTTTCAGACTCACTGCCGTGAAAACCTCAAATCTTACGAAAATTTAGATGTTTATTATGTCTGCAGATTTCTTAAAAATACAAAAAAAATATGTAGTTGAGTACGTAATACTGGTTAAAGAGTCTTTAACACATGAATTACTCACTTCCTAAAATGTCAGAGATGAAACATACAAAGCACAAAATTGCATGAATTCACGTGTCTCAGAATTGTCGCTGTATTTTGGCGAGCGCTTTGCCAGTCAACATTTAATATCTCTCATATATTTAATGTTAGATATTTATAAACTTCTTATTTTCCTTAGGAATGAACAGCTAGGATGTGAAGCTAACCACTCATCTCTGCTTAGTGCCGAGGTTAAAATGCACTTCCCCGTTCATCTGTATGGCGTAATTCTCAATTAAGAGCCAGGGACAAGTTTGTTTTCACATGCACACGCCTTTAGATGTAACACTTCATGCATAATCTATAGCAGACCGTATTATGGCAACTAAAATATTTTAGATGTGACATACTACACCAAGCACAATTACGAAATCTTTGTAAGTTAAATTTGTATTCCAAAGAAGCGTTGCCATGTTTATTCATTTAATATGCACGCCGTTTCAGATTTATAATGGAGACCAAATATTGACTAGCATTCTGCGTTCTCTCCGTTACTGAATACACACATGCAGCTAGCTATTTCTGTTGTTATTAACAGACTCGCATCTGGTAAGTCACGAATCAGCTCCATCAACCAGAAGTACTCTTTTTTATGAACGATTCCATGCCGAACGACGTCTAAGGAGAATAATTGGTATAGTATCACCGGTGTGGAAATTGGCAGTCATGGAATAGATAACACATTTATGCAAAGTTTTGGTCGGAAATCCTGAAAGGAAGAGACCACAGGATATGGACCGTGGGCGAGCTCTTGTGAACGCGGTAATAAGCCTCCAGGCTCAATGAATGAAGGGTAAATCTTTGACTAGCCAAGTGATTATTAGCATTTCAATAATAGAGATAATTCTAAGAAAGCAGCAATGGTAAATATTTCGCAGTTTTCCACGCCTTTTATTGTGTCTATTTAAGATGAAGAAAGCAAATGACTTTTCGTGGGCCTGTCGTGGAAGAAAGTCATTGCAACATGCGTTCTGCAAGTTTTTACAACAGAGGAATACATAAGAATGCTTTTCGACTCCATTCTTCGTACCTTTCACAGCCCCTCGTGGTGGTCTGAATACCTGCGTCTCGTCTAAAAACATATATTTAGGGCAGCAGTAAAAGCCAAGTGGATGTTTAAAGGCGGTGGAGAAGGAACGAGGTTGGTTTTTGTGTTGTCTACTTAAGACAATGGCCGACAACAGTTTTTTATGTTGCTGGAAGGAACACAACAGGGGATCAGTTCAAATCGCCATATTTCAAACCCGGATCTGTGGATAAAAGAAATAAGACAAGAAAATTTTGACAACCATGTATAAAGCCATGAATTAAGTACAGATAACAATTAGGTTTGTCCCTGAAAATACTCCAGTCGATGAATTGGAAAGTTCCTTATCAGTACTTTACATTGAATAAGAAACACACAAAATTTAAGTAAAATATTCGAAAACAATAAAAAAAAATTTTTTACTTCGTGACAGATAGAAACGTTGAAATTAATCTTACAGATTGTGGTGTGAGTGTGTGTAATGAATTCATCTGGTTCAATATAGGGTTCAGTGGTGGACTCTTGTGAAATCATTAATAAACCTTAGGGTTCCGTTAAAGTCGGAAAACGTTTCAATCCGCTTAGCGACAAGCAGCTTCTTAAGAATAACCTTACTGCATAGTTACCAACGTGTTTTGTGGATAATAAAAACCAACATGTTGACCTTAATGCGAGAAGCAAATGAATCAAACCGCCGATTACTAAATTATACAGAGCAGAATAAAGAAATTACATTTTGCCAGAACCTGGTTGGAGCTGTTTTGAGTTTGCGCTGTTCCCAATTTTATTGGTTTATGGTTGTCAGTCAGCTAGCATTCACAACTGGAGGCAACCAGGGAACTACAAAGTTTGTTACACTCAGTTCAGACTGATTCTGGTGCCAAAACCGAGATATCCGCGCAGAACTGAAAACCCCTGTTTCCTCAAAATCCTTCCTTCTCTTCAGACAAGGTTAACGAAAGTTATAACAACAACTCGGTGTTGTAACTAAGCACAAGGTTTCTGCTGGTATAAATTTGACGTACCGAAAAGTTTCAGAGAGATTCTTAGCGCTCGTGCTGCTTTCACGTAACTTTTAATCCCCAAAACTTCGTTTCGTACTAAATTAGTCAAATGTAATTTTCAAACTTGAAAGTAAATTCACACCAGTCGGTTGACATGTGTGCTTTATACTCTGGACGACAATTACCTTAACAAAATTTGTGCATTATCCAAAGACTTATCTTCTATTTCATCCTTTTGTTACAATCCATGTTTCTTCTCGTTATACAAAACTGAAAGCACTCACGTTGCTAAGTTCTCGGAGATTTTTAAAATTTAATTGAGAAATATCAAGAAATTTGAAGTGACTGATTGACTAATAGGTTATTTAACTGCGCTATTTAACGAGAATACGATCATGAATGTTAAGTAAGGATTTGGAAGGAAGTAGGTACTAATCCGGAAATCGCCAGGGGAAACTCAGAAAACTCAGGAAAGTTATCAGTAGATATAGTAAATAAAGTCGAATAAATATCGTGTCAAGTTTAATAAAGACTAACCATTTTTTTAACATTTTTTTTTCATATCAAACACACACAGGTGACTGAAAATAACTTAGTCAGTCGGTATTCGCACAAACTTTTCATTACGTATTGTATTCATATAAAACCTATTCCTCCATAAATCATACACTAATGTGGGCTGAATTTGACGTAAGTACTGTGATTCGTTTGACACCCCTGTACTGAAAAGGACGAGGCAGAGGATAAAAGCGAATGTTGCTTCAAGAATCTGACAGTGGAAGATGCATCTCCATTTAAGACCACCGTTAGTAAAACAGCTGAAAAAGAGGATGAAAGGAGATACGATGCAAAAAGGGATGCTGACGAAGGCCAAGGCGTGCTGTTACGTTTGAGTAGATGAATGCAAGTAGCTCGATAAAAATAAGAAGAGACGTTTCTCTACCAGTCCAAAGTGTAACCGAAGAGATTATGACGTACATGTGGGATTCCCCGGCAAACTATTCTCTTTATCACATTCCTATGATATCGATGCTACTATCAGAGGCGGAGAAGCTTCTAGTTTGAACACTGGAATTACAAACCGTGATGGTTCCATTCTCGAGCTATAAGCGAACGTACTTGCACAGGAACATATCCACAGTTTCAGTTTTATATAGATTAGAGAGACCTTTAAGTGCGGCGATAGAAGATGGCTAAACACACAATAAAACCTGTTTACAATGGAACGTGGGAATGGAGACCTGCCTTTATCGGAAACTTTCTTCGGATCATTAAACACCGAGCTAAGAACTTACCCCTAATACGAACAGCTTACTCTTTAACGCCAAAAAGGAAAGCAAAAAAACAAGGACTTAACACAAAAGGAGTGCTCAAGAATGTCTACTGTTTTCTGTTAATTATGTTTTTGATCACAGCGCTTCTTGGAGCAGTATTATCTAAAAAGGAATACTGCAGTCACAAATGTGAAATTAAACTTCTTGTCGAGAGAATACATTTCAGAGAACTTAACGGTTACTGACGAAAAGAGAAAATAAACACAGAAACAAAGCGGAGGAACAGAGAAGGAAAACTGACAGAAAAATTAGAAAGAAATAAAGGACAGGGTTAAAGGCAAATGAGACGTTTGGGGGACTAAGACCAAATATAAAGTGATCTGCAACATACGGGAGATCGTATTCTATTTTAAAAGACAACAGTATCGGTACAACTGTTTAAAGTTTAACGATGCCTGTCAGTAGCGTCAAATGAAATACGAGATCAATGAATTGGAAATGATATGGAAAGAAGCGGCCGTGGCCTAATTTAAGGTACTATCCCGGCATTTGCCTGGAGGGACTGAGAAAACCACGAACATCCTGTCAGAATAGCCGGTCCTCGGGGCCCAGATTTGAACCCGGGACCTCCCAAATACTAAGCGGAAATACTAACGACTCGACGACGACGTTCCAGTACCAGCGTTGGTAGGTCTATGCCTGCTGAGGCAATGACGTATATCTTAGCGCCTGCAGAAGGGAACTGTAAAGTTGTAGCAGCTGGTGCTTAATCAAGTACTACGCCATACAGGCATAAGTGGGGATCAACGCATTCTTGATTTCGGTACTAGGTTAAATTATGCACAGAAAAAAAAGAGAACTGAATTGCGTATTTATTAATTTACAGCTATCGCAAAACCTGAAGATATGAAGAAGAGTAGATTGAAATGTATAGTGGTGGCAGGAGAATAATTTCTGTTATATTACCGAACATGTAGAACAATTATTCGGCGTTTGTGACCGAGGTAACTCTTAAGTAAGATGAAAAGTCTTAAAACCGAACAGTTCAGCTCGTTAATGACTTCTTGGCGAAATTCAGTTCACGGCCAGAAAATTACTTATTAACGGGCTTCTAATGCAAATCTATATATTTGGCCTATATTAATACTGGACAAAGGATTAATATCTTCATACTTAAGAAACCATCGTAAGATTCACTCGTTATTTTTGAACTTCGATCCGTCAGATGATATATATCCTTGTCACTTAAAATGTTCTCTGTGTTTTGGCGGGAGCTGTCTCATATCTCCGCTCCCAGATGATTGTAACCGGGGTGGGGTGTCATTGAAGAGACGTCATAAGAAGCAAGGCAAGAAGAGTTAAAGAATACCAGAGCAGCAGCTACTGGTTCAGTGGAGACGTCTTTTGAAGACGGTACACAATTGACAAGCCTCACTTTGGACGTCCACCCAGCGGAAAATATCGTCATAGCTACTGGCCTTATTCTTCTTCCTACCTCAAAGCCAATCATGACGTTAAGTCACTTCATCATCCCTCCAAAGCGACGCTGTCCGTTACTCTCCCTCTCTCCCTCCCCATTCTGTAGGAGCTCATCCACAAAAAGCAAGACCCATGAGCGGAAAAGTGACACAACACACTGACTAAATGGGGCTTTCAAATATTCGAGATGGAAGGTGAACTCTTAAATAAAATTAAAAAAAAACTTGGACGGATTGATTCACAGCACCGCTTAAAGTTAATAATTTGTCATTCGACGTAAATACACCCAACGCACGTGCGAGAGCATCGTCATTTAATAGCTGCGTCTCTTATGCCGTTTATGCGCACAACAGCTTGTATTGCTCATACCTCAACTTGACATCTATTAACACGCTAATAATTACTCCACATGTTTCCAGTGAGAAGACGATAAAAACGTGATTTTACCGGCGACTGGAAGTTGCTTACACCTGGGGCTTCATATTTACAGTGAACGTATGCCTCCATTCATATTAATTGTGTACCGTTTTGAAAAGATGTCACTCTTTATTCTGTATCCCTTCTTCCTTTACCTCTTATGACGTCTCTTCATTTACCACGTCCTCCCCGTTACAATCTTCTGGGAGCGGAGATGTGAGACAGCTCCCGCCAAAACACAGAGACGACATTTTAAGTGACAAGGATATATATCATCTGATGGACAGAAGTTCAAAAATAACGAGAGAATCTTCCGATGGCTTTTTAAGTGAAGATTCTGACCCTTTGTCCAGTATTTCATTTGCCGCCTCATACATTTGAATTAGAAGTCCGTTCAAAAGTAATTTTAATTTTGTGGCCAACTAAATTTTTTTTCCCAAAACTTTTCATCTTACGAAAGAGTTTTCTCGATCACAACGCCGAATCCTATTAATATACAGCGTTAACCACAATTAGGTACCAGTTTGAATAAATTATCACTCTAAAACGAATAAAGCTGCTATTATGGTACGAAGCACTTCACACTGGCACAAACTTAAACTTTCTTTTAAGTTCATTTTCAAGTTGTCTTTTTTTTATTTGAACCTACGTTTATTTCAGAGTCCATTTAAATAGGGACCTAAAAATGTTCTCTGTGTTTTGGCGGCTAATAATTCAATTAATTTATTTACGTGTTTGCCAACAGCAAGAAGCCAATAACAGGCAAACACTGATAATACATACAATAATAGGAAAATAATAATGAAAAATAGTACACAAACAGATTAACTAAACTTATACATGTACAGTATTAAATGTAACTGCCAAGTACAGGCAAACCCAAAATAGAAACAATATTAACACAGAGCAAACAATGAAGGAATGTAAATAAAAACAAAATAATCCACGTAGGGAACACTAATATAATTGTAAAACTTTAAAAAATATAAAAAGACAGATAACGAAGCTAGATCATCTACCAAGACAACCTATCTAGATCATTTCCCTTGTTCAGAACGTGCGCTCAAGGGAGACAATGTTTATGCTAAATACGTCCAAAAATTTACATACGTCATTTGCAGCGATGACGCACCTGGCTGAAGGACTATGTCTTAGTGCACTGCTCACACTAAAAGTAGAAAATCCTCTTATTTGCCTCGCCAGCACACGTAAATGAAATAAGTTAATCTAGGACATAGTCCCTAAAAATAACAGGATCCAACCCAATTATCAGCTATTTAATTTTCGTGGTAGCAATCATAGAGTTTTTGTGATATTTGGGGCACACTGACAATGACGTTCGCGTTTACCTCCAGCATAGGCGTCGATTAGATCCTTCTTGCACTGAGAAAGCCAGCCACTATGGAAGCAAGAGGATTACTGTGAAGCCAGCAGATTGCTAACGAGCTTAAGAGGGCCGGTTGCGACTTAGAAGTGGAATGAAGAATATTTCTTTCTGTATGAGTTGAAGCAAGTTCAGTTATATTAATGAAAGATTCTCTTTCCTCGGGTTATCTTCTCGTTCAGAGGTAGATAAATTCATTATGTACACAACCACGGTCGGAAATTTTTACTTATCAGGATTTTCTTACATTTCAGTTACCACGTAATTATTTTAAATACGAAGGCAAGGTTCAGTTTATCTGGAAAGTACGAACTGATAACTGAACGGGGCGGAGTGGACATGGTATTTGGTTATAAAATAAAGATCTCGTGTTGACAGGGCCAATATTAGTGTATTAAACGTATATTTGTAAAATAGCAAAGTATTATGGAGTGATTTCTGAAATAACTCCATAAACGAAACCTTAAAAAGTCAATTAAGCACCTATCTACTAGTTAGATAAACCAACCAGGATATAATCCGATGACGGGGTTTTGTTGTGTTGGTGTTCTGTAACAGCACGGGATGTCTTACTCAGCAAATAAAATTCTGCTGATTAAGAAGATGTTTAATTTGGAGTTATTTAAATGTAGAATTTCTTTCCATAAACTTCAATATCTTGTTAGTTTCAATGACTTCTTCATTCTCGTCTCTCTTCTTAAGTTCTGTTTCTTTTTGTTTCTCTGTATTTTACCTTCACTCATTCCTTCTCTCTTCACTTCCTTGTCCCTTCTGTCGTTCTTGTATTCTATATTTATTTTTCCTTATATTGTCTTTTTCTTTCATTGTAAGGCGGGTGCACGTAAAAACACTGCTAATTGAGTGGTAAATTCAAAGCACAAATGTAGTTTTCTTTGAATTCACGGGCACTCGTTTGTGGTCACACTCACCAGTTTCCCTGTACCAAATTATTATTATTCCCAACTCTGCACAATTCGAAAAATTCCTTTCAAATTAAAACATCGGTCTCGCCTAAAATTGGACGCTTCCTGTCGGCCGAATTGGGTATACACTTTTTGACGGATGCCAGTAGTAACCTGTGTTTAATATATATCAGGAGATGAACGGATTTTTAGGTCCTCGTCGACGACTGCACTTAGCTGCTTTTCTCTACCTGAACCAGTCCCAGTATGTGGATCCATGACTGCCTAATACCGCCCTTACGATATTCGACGTAATGCAGTAGTTCCTCAACTACTGACAGCATCGTTAAATAAGTCACTTGTAAATACAGATAACTATTTACTTGTTTTATCATTAAATTTTGCATCATAGTCTTAGTTCTACAACTCGTCATCTGAAAGCCACAATGATCACCCTGATGACGAGGTCATACTGCCTCCGTCATCAGGGCGATCGCCCTGATGACGGAGGCAGTATGGCCTCCGAAACAATGGTATACATCGACCAGACTACACAGCGCAACAACCCAGAAGACAGAAATCTTCATACTCATCGCCCTGATGACGGAGGCAGTATGACCTCTGAAACGTTGGTAAACATCGACCAGACTACACAGCGCAACAACCCAGAAGACAGAAATCTTCATACTCATCGCCCTGATGACGGAGGCAGTATGACCTCTGAAACGTTGGTAAACATCGACCACACTACACAGCGCAACAACCCAGAAGACAGAAATCTTCATACTCTGATGACGGAGGCAGTATGACCTCTGAAACGTTGGTTAACATCGACCAGACTACACGGCGCAATAACCCAGAAGACAGAAATCTTCATCGCCCTGATGATGGAGGCAGTATGACCTCTGAAACATTGGTAAACATCGACCAGACTACACAGCGCAACAACCCAGAAGACAGAAATCTTAATGTTTATTTCTTATTATTTTTTCCTGCTATTTAAATAATTGCCGTCCTTTACAATGAGATTAGGCAGTGTGATGAGGTTTCTGGAGACATCCCTTCCCACTAGTCGCCTTAACAGGTGGAGAACAGAGACGAAGGACATGCCATCATAATCATCAACGTAAAGCAAAGACAAAAGCGATCCGGGGAGCGAGATACAATGATTACAATAAAGATGACTGCAGGCACGGAACAAAAGAATAAATATAAGTAAGAACCAACAGACTTGGAATGTTTATAATGCTATTCAAAACAACATATTTGTGTGTTAGTTATGGATATGGTGATATGTAATTTTGTGGTCTTGAAAGACGAATAGATATTTCAAAAATTACAAAGGGGAATAAATTCAAAATACTTTTAACAAAGATATCTGTTTCGTGGGAGGTCCACGCTTGTCTGGGATGAAAATGTTACTGGCCATAATCTTTTCTTTTGTTTTGATTATAGTTTTTACTGCCATAAACTCATCAGTGGAAATACCATGAACTGTGATTCTAGAAAAAGCAATCTAATGTTAAGTGACTAAAACAAGTGGGCCTTCTTAAAGCTTCCATCATCAGGGCGAACGTCACCCTAATGATGGAGGTAGTACGCACCTCTGAAACGTCGGCCAATATCTATCAGAATATAGGCCGCAACATCATAGAAGACCATTTTAAAGTTATGAATTTTCAATTTCGTTCCTTATGCTTGTGTCGTACACTGCAGAAAAGGAATCTGTCGTGAAAAATGTTTGTTTCAATAAGCAGAATGGTTCATGTGAGCCAATAAACTTACACATATGACACGCAGCCTAATGCTGTGAGGTCAGGTAAAACAAGAGCCTCGTCCATTTTCTGGGCTCCGAGTGGCTTGTAAAAGAAATACATCGTCCTGCACTTATCACGGCTAATTTTCTATCCTGAAGCAGCTTCCCGTAACGACACTCAACCTTTTATCTTCCCCACAGCAACCCCCAAATCGTTACATTTTAGCCGCGGAGAGCTGTTCCCTAGGTAATGCGGTCTTCAGATCATCTGTGGTCCGGTCCTAAAGCTGACACAAAGTGTTTTAACTTTATGGACCAGGGTTACACAAAGTTCGCATCAATTTGTTTAAAAATACACTCATTGTACGCGTACAGTCAGTAAAGTCTATTGCAATCAAGAGGAAATACACAATGATGTCAAATGTGGAGAGTAACTGAATTATAATCTGCTTCAATCATACAATATTAAATATTATATCGCAGTCAAGGTGTCACATAATTAAATCGTAACATTTTTTCGCCAAATAATAGACATATATACATAATTAAAATTTTAATTTTGTATTTAATCTGGAAATTCCCTATATTAACTGGTAACATTTACCATTTGTACAAAGTCCTTGCTCGTCAGAGTTTACAAAGAACTTGGTACTATGGAGGATTTGAGGTTTTTCCCGGCGGTGAGTCTGAAGATGGCTTTCTTCTGGGTTGTTACGCCGTCAACTCTGGTAAAAGTTTACTGGCGTTTCAGAGGTCCTTGCTGCCTCCATCATCAGGGCGATAAGTGACTCATCGCCCTGATGATTTCATTCGGAGTGAGTGGAAGACAGGGATTTGACTCATCTTAACAGATTCTAGCGCACAACCCTACATGCCACGTAGCAAACTGTTCTTTGTTACACACCCCCTCGCCCCCCCCCGAAATTTTACGTATGCTATATTTCATCCGACTACTATACCTCTAGGCGTTTCGTGAATCTAATTTTAGAGTTTTAACCAATACTGAAACAGACTACCTCTTTACACTTAAATACGGTATTACAGTATCCATCTACCCACATTAAAAAACCCTCAACATATGAGGATTGCATAATAGTCAAATAGCTAGACCCACAAAATATGCTTTTGAAATCCACCCCTTATCTGTATTTTAAGCCTTTATAATGTGCGAATCCTTTTTAGCGGCAATACTGTGCAATTTGCAGCCCAAGGGATAATTAGCATTTTATACTGAAGACACGTCCTACCCTTTCAAACTACATCCCCCAGCCACTGCACCCCTCCACAAAAGAAGCATATTCTGTTTCCAGGGCACTAGTATCCGCTTGTATTTGCATAAAGCGTACCAGAGTTAGCTTAGTCAGTTATTTCTCATCCCCCCCATGCACGCAAACATTTTGTCATGGGAGTATTTTCCGTGGATATTGTCGTTTTACGCAACCATACTTGTCAGGCGAAGAATACGCGAAGATCTGTCTCCATGTACGAATCCAATTTAAGATGTATGGCTGACTACCTTTATCTTAATATTACTGATAGGCCCACTGATATAATGACTAAATGTAAGCATAAAAATATGCATCAGCAAAATAGATCAACAGTAACCCCCCCCCCCCGCACACTGTCCTTCTAACGAGCTACAACCCCTAAAAGCGACCCTTTCTTTTTAAAATTTTCTACACCGCACGCCAATACTGCTTTCACATCAGATATTCCCCCTTTTAGCTTATCTTTCCATATTTCTTACTGAGTTAAGTTTTTCACTAAAATCACCTTAGCGGAAATAACGAGACAGCGGAAGCCATTTACCCTGAAATCCGATTTTTTACTTTCTTGATAACGAGGACAGGGAATCATGGGAGCACGAATGCTGAAATTTCGAAGCTGCTGAATTTTCAGTAAACTACAACTGGTTTTCTCTGTG
>NW_019059869.1:1724283-1736575 GCF_000696155.1 Zootermopsis nevadensis | reverse complement strand
GGGGGGGGGGGGGGGGGTCGATTCCCGGCCTCAAGACTGACTGATAATTTCCCAAATCCTTCCAGACAATTTCTGGAATGTTTCGTTACAATGAACCACTACAGTTTCGTCCACAAATTTATTCTACGAAGTGCCTTAGACAAAATTACCGTTCATTCGGTATTTCACTAAACTGTATAATACGTACAACATAAACCATACCTATTTTAACATCCAATACCTCTGCATTTTTCCACAGAGCATATTTATGGGTACTGTACAATTCTTAAAATAAACAGCGATTATATCAAATAAGATTTGACGTTATCAAGGTGGCGAGTGAGAAGATGGTTGTCTTTTGGGCTGTAGCGCCGTGTAGTCTGGTACAAGTTTACCGACGTCTCAGAGGTCCTTGCTGCCTCGATCAGTTACTCATCGCCCTAATGACGGAGGCTGCAACAGCCCGGAAGACAAGCCATCTTAGCGATTATTTCGCTAACCAGCATTAACCAACTGACGTTTAATCATAGCCCAGCGGTGTTTTCTTTGAGGAAGAATATTATTTAGCTGCTTCAAAGGGTCGACACCGTCAATATATTTTCACAGGTCTTACATGCACATCAACTTTAAGAAGTCGTCATCAGACCTTGCCTATGTGACAGGTCTAGTGTTTTTCAGAATACAAGGAAGAACTAAAGATGGTTTTATAAATCTAAAAACAGAAGGAATAAAACTTAAAAATTGTTGACTGTGTTTAGCTGAAATAAAAACAAAGCTTTAGTCAAAGAACAGCAAGGAGATATGTCTATTAAAATAATATTTGCTCAGCCAGGTACAGGAATTCGCCGTCTTTCATGGGAATCCCGTGCCGTGTTTCCAAGAACTCGCTTGTGAAATCTGTTTTCACGCATTTGAAACCAGTTCAGCCATTTTTGGGGAAAATGTTAAACAGTAATCGAGTGCAATCGATTCGAGAAACAGATTGAAACGGAAGCTAAGAACCAGAATTTCAGTATAAATTTAATGTATACGATATTAAAGATGCGCTGGCTGACACATGCACACAAAGCCGTGCAGAATTATTTATATTAAGTCGTATATGAAATCAGAAAGTTCTGAATGCGGCAAAGATTCTGTAAGAAATATTAAATTACTGCGATCGCTGTAAAGAAGACATGTTCAAAAGGGGCGAAGCTTCGAGTTTACGTGCAAATTTAGAACACGTGTATACAACATGTGTGGTACTCTGCGACTGATGCATTCTTCACGACACGTGTGGGGAAGCACTCAACTTGATTTACTGCAAGTCTTACAGGCAGGGCCCTGTCATAGATAACAGCTATCAGTACCTAGCAAGAATGTACAAGCTGGAGAGATGTCAGGGCTTTTAACCTTCATACAGTTTTCAACTAACTCAATGAAGTCCTTCAAAAGCTTACAGTACCTCATCCACTCAAAGGAATCTCACAACTTTTATGGAACCCTGAGGCTTACTAAGGTGTTCACAGGAGACCGCCAACGGCCCCAATTCTGGACTAAATTAATCCAATCCACACCCTTCATCCTATTTCCCTATCACACATTTTAATATTATCCTCTCATGTATATGTAGGTTTTCCGAGTGTCTCGTTACTTCAGGTTGGGACGATTATGAATCGGGAAGTTCGAATGTTGGGACTGAGTGGTTAGTATCCTTACTTCGTATTCCGAAGGCCTCAGATCCGAATCTGAGCCCAGAAGTCGGCTATCATGAACACGATCGTGGTTCTCTTCAGTTCCTTTCAAGAGATGGAAATATATTTTAAAACAGGCCACGACAACTTCCTGCCAAAGCTCTCTCAGTTAATTAATCAGTTTAATTTTTCTACTGGGCAAAAAACCTTTAGACGATTCAATTAATTATTGTTAAGGAAGTAATAATGAACTGGTAAACACGGAAATGAACCTTCGGCTCCTGTACGACGCGGAAGTTCTTGACTACCTGAGCGTCTGCTAGCTTCGCAAAAGAAGTGCCATGCTCAGTAGAGTTCGTTGTGCCTCAAACAGCTCGATGAGAGGTCTGTGTGAATTCTGGTCTTCGAGAAACGCACTCAAATCCTCCTGAGTATATGAGGCATGTATGAACTCGACAGATCTAGAGTTAGGGAGAAACTTATAATTTCGAAGCACGAAACTGATTCAAATAAATACGCCTTTTAGACTCATTACAAACTTCAATCTGCAGTTACGTTTCGTGCCCTCGGAGAAAGCATGTACATTTCATTGAGGTCTAAACAGGTAATGCTCATCTAAAAGCGGTTAAAGGCTGAGGTTTCCACACAGACGGAACAGTTAACTTCATGGTTCCACTTCTGTCAATACACGGCCTGCTGACGTGTTTATGTCAGCTTTCTAATGATCCTCAGTACAGAATACCTTCTAAATTTGTATTAGTGCAGAAATCGACTAAGTCATACAAATCCTAAACATGTTGAGACTGGGAAAAATTTACATTTGGACATGATACTTTATCTGCTCATCATTAATTTTATAGGCTACAGACAGGCAGATGTATACAAGTCTACAGCGTTAGTGCGACAGAAACCTGCTGTATAAGGATAAGAAAAATAAGACGCACTTGCAGATGAGACAACATTACATCAGTTTATCCGAATACAGATGTCGCATGGTTAGCACTCCTGCTTCGAATTTGGGAGGAGCATTATTCAAATTTGCCTGTTCCTTCCACATCCTTCCCAATTAATTATTCCCTAGCATCCTCTCATTAAACGCTATATAGTCTGAACTGCTGAAAATGCGTCGTTAAATAAATTACAAATATAAATTATTAAAATTTCGATTCGAAGACCAGATATTCTTAATGAAGTTTCTCGTGATTTCAGTCACTGTAGACAAATTAAGACAGCATATCAAATCAGGCCATGATCGCTTCCTTCCACAACCTTCCAAATTCATTTTTCAACAGTTCTAATATTTAAATGAAACTCGTCGTTAAATACACCATCAGTAACAATCGCACAAAATTAAAAGCAACTACGGACTTGTTGACTTCTTCCACAAAATCACAACGCACCTTGTTGAAGGAAGCTGCTTTGGAACGAGTAAACACACTTATTATTTACGCGAGTGACTATTTCAGGGACTGTTAACCGTTGCTGTATCAGTGAAGACAGACCGGCGAAAGCCCTATGGGCGGAGTTGTCAAATTCCATCAAATTACAGTTCATTCATACTTCCACTAATGACTCTCGGTTCCTGGAAAAAAAACGTCCTATAACGGGCAATGTGACATGGTTTTCTGAGCAGGGCATGACTCAACAGATAACAGTTGAAGTGACATTGTTTCCTTCTTTTGTTTCCTTTACTGTGACAAACAAAAATGCATACCTCCTGAAGACACCAAAACCTTCCAGGAAAAGACCTTCTGTCCTGATCGGTAGCGATAGTTCGGAGCAAAAATCCAACGTTTCGAAGACCGTCTCTGTCCCATCATGTCATTAATCATCAATTATCAACCATAATCAATTTCAGACGCCATGAAAATTTAAAAAGCTGTAAGCAAACTTATGATTATAATGGTGTCATCGGTGAGATACCTCCTTGCACAATTAATTAATAAGCAAACGACTATGTAAAGTAGCTATTCAACTGGCGAACAATATGACAGAGATTCTTCCTTAAGACGTTAATTCTCAGGTTATCAAGAAATTTCCCAGCTTTTATGAAGCCCAAAGGTTCATTACCGTGTTCATGAGGACCAATCATTAGTCCGTATCCTAAGTCAGATAAACCCAATTTTCAACCCATCCGATTAGAGACTCATTTAACACTAATGTTCCATCTAAACCAAGGTCTTCCGATTGATATGTTCTCGTCAGATTTCCAATTAAAGTATTACACGAATTTCTCGTGTCTCATACGTGCTACATACCCAACTTGACAGGATTACAACAAAATGTTTTAATAGATGAGTATTGTAGTCTCTTTCTCGGTCTTCCAGATGGACGTCTTCCAGGTTTCAATCATAAATTGTTGTTGAGCAACGTGCTGAACGTTTGAAAGGCCAAAGAACAGGGGATTTCAAAGAAGGTTGCGGAATTACCTGTTTTAGACTGAATGGTGAATGTGTTATCCAGTGAAATGTTACGTGCGGATAAACAGAACTTTGTTTTTGAATCATACCTAAACAGTTTATACGGGACTAAGAATGTTTTCACGTGTGGGATTAACTCAAACAGCTAGAATTACAATTTTTTTTTAAAAAAAAAGTTTGGTTGCATCAGCTTAACTAAATGGACCCACAATGGGGACACCGCGACTTTTTTCTGTTTAAGTATTTAAAAAATCCACCCCTACTTTGTGACATCGTCCATGTCTGAACATGGTGGTAGTTCCGATGAGTTTGTGGGGATTTGACAATGAGGGGTGTCTTCTGATGACTTGATTAAAGGGGCACAAATCAACTGTGAGTGTACCGCTAGTAATCTTCACTAATTTCATCCCTTGTAGTAACCTCCCTTTTATCCATACCTCTCAGAGGGCTGTTACGCCACGGATTATTATTATTATTATTATTATATTACTCCAGGATCTAAGCTATTAACGTGATGAGCATTACAACAGATGGGAATTCAATAAAGAAGCAGACTTAGTCATTTAAATAATTACAGGCGTCAGTTATTTAAACATAAAGTGGTATGGCGTACTGATACAATTAGAGGACAAAACAGAAGAAGCTGATCATGGAAATTACTGAGTTCGAGAGCTACTAAAATATTTTGAATGTATTCATGCAATTTGAAAAAACACGTCAATTCGGTTCCTTGCTTAGGCGGCGACCTCAAATTGCAATCAGATGAGATGACCTGAAGGTAAAAATAGAGCGAGTACTGGACAGTCGACAATGTGTGGTCACGTATAAAGCACTGTACATAACATGTACGAGGATCTCTGAAACACTCTGTGTAACAGCAAATTCTTTTGACTAAATTTACGAGCATAGCCCGTGAGTCCTTTAAATTGAGAACAAGTTAAGAACGAACATGTTAGCCACGTACACATCTGTGAGGTCTGTAAAGATTGCAAATCATCTACTAACACAGATAGGAGTTCAGCAAAATTGTCTTTAGTGGTAATTAGACTGTCGTTGAGAGTATAAATGAATTAAGTGACTCGACAAAACTATGTCACGAAGACATTAAACTACCGATACCAAATACTTGAGTGTATGTTTTGTTACTTGGTTTATTTAACGATGATTTATATAAAGACAAAGGAACGCGTTTCATTACTATTAAAAATTGGCTGAAACTATTCCGGGAAACCGCTAACGTGAAGTTGCAACAGTGCCAGGGTAGAGACAGTCGAAACGAAAAGCATATTTAGGAAATAAATTCTTCTCGGTCTATCAGCCGTGTTAGATGGTGATTACTCGCCGACGTTTCGAGGACCATCTCTGTCCTCATTTTCAAGGCTGTTGACTAACACGGCTGATAGCCCGAGAAGACTTTATTAATTAATTAATTATTTAGAAACGTTGTCACAGATGAGATTTACTGATCTTTCCGAACAGTTCTATAACCACAATTAAACAACATACACCTGGGCTTAAAGCTAAAGTGACAGCTTTGCTACTGGTAATATGAAATACAAGCTGTAAGGTTATAGTCATACTTCGGTTGAAATTCTTTGCCTTGTATCACTTTACCCTGGCACCGGCAAATTCTTGTTTTATTTGTTTCCACTTCTCTCTTCTTGTTCCCCTCAGCATGGAACACACCTAGAAATTCTTTCACTTTTAAAACCGAGAAGAAATTGTGTTCAAGAAATTCCTATTCTGTTTTAAGACAGCTGTAATGCTGTATATCTTCCAAGTGGATCATGTAACTTGTAACTATCGGAACACCTTGTTCATTAGGATGCGCTAAGTAGGAGCGAGCGGTAGGCAGCTTGTTCTGTGTGCCGTACATGTTTCAGTCTCATTTAGCATCATTAGGACGGAGCAGCGTACAGTCGGACATCCTCACGGTTTAGTAGTTTGCATCTAAATGGCGTTTAAATACGAAGCAAAGACTGCCACGTGTATCACCCACGTTGCCTGGGAAACCTGACGCTCATTACCGTTCGTAATGTCCGTGTATAACATCTTGGTGCTTTTGAATCCATATTTTGCTCCACGAATAAATTGCAGATACTAAACTAAAAACTTATCTATGTTGAAGATGGAGGCAGTATGTTCGTCCGAAATGTTGGTATCTATGTACAAGTGCCCACAGTGTTATAATCCATAAAATAAATGACAGGTAGAATATAGCTTTATAGAGCACTTAAAATCAATGTGGGTCCAAGAAGAGACGAGAACTATGCTGAGGGGTGGGGGGGAGGAGCAATTCGGCAACGCATTTCTGTCAGATTTATTTAAGTCACACTACACCGAAGACATTTTAAAATTATAGTAATTATAAAATTAAGATCAGATTAAATTCGGAAAATGACTGCTAATATTCGTTACAGAATGTGACGCGGAAAACGTCATAGTAACAAGCTCTCAAAATACCTTCAATTCGCCTGTCATTATTAGGTTTATTACAAGAAGAGGGGTAAAATTTAGCATGCACGGTGCAAATGGGAGAAATTCTGCAGATATATTTCAGAATAAGAAGAAATTCGGTAGACCAGAAGGCAGACGGGAAGACAACATTTAATAAATCTTAGGTAACAGAAATGAAGGTCTGGCTGGATTTAACTTGATCACGTTATAATTTATTTGCAAGTTTTTATAACACTGGGATGAACCTTCGCGTTCCAAAAAGTAAGAAATTTATTCAACAGGTGAGTAACTATCAGCTTTTACATAATGGTCCTTTCACTGATTCAGTGACGGATAAATTAGGCGTCAGTATTTGAACACAAATTTAAGGAACAAAGTATTTTTAAACAACTGGGCTAATTTATAAATACCCATGAGTACCAGCATCTTTACACGAACGTTACCTATGTGAGGATGGTTCATATTTGAGTATAAAAATCTTGTGTCCACTAAATGTTGTTTCGGCAAACAGAAACCTGTGTGAATATTCATCGGTTTGTTGAACTGTGTGTTTGGTGGAGATATATGTTTTTAAGTACTTTTTTGTTGTTGGCATATTAAATATGCACAAGGACAGTCAGAGAAAGTTTGCATGGGTTAGAATGTCATGTTTGAAGTTTTAAGCTCGTGACTTTTATGCTGGCCGTTAACTTCTTTATCAACATGTGTTCCTTGTGTGCGAACTATAATTTTCACAACTTAACGACCAATGGGATACTGGATACTGGGAACGACCCGTTCTTCAAGTGCCTGAGCACTGTGGGTCCCAGCTTTTCGTTGGCTTGATCTATAGACATTCGGTAGGACTCCTTGGACGAGGGATCGGCCCGTCGCAAGGTCTCTACCTGTACACAGGACAGCACAACAAACATCCATGGCTTGAGTGAGATTCGAACCCACGGTCCCAGCGACCAAGCGGCAGAAGGGTACACGAAAATTACGGAAATTTTATGGGCGAAGTTTCGGAGTATTACGTAAGCCTGTTTAGTTATTCATTAAATCCTGTTGTTGAGGTGTTAAGATTGAATATACAAAATTATTTAAAATTACTGTGAAGTTGAAACTCGGGTGTCAATCGAAAAAGTTTAAGGTTACCGACGTTTCAGAGGTACTTGCAGCGATGAGTAAGACGCGCGCGGGGCTTACTCATAACCCTGATGGAGGCAGCAAGCACCTCTGAAACACCGGTAAACTCCTACCAGACTACACGGCGCATCACAAAGACAAGTCATCATCTAAGACGTATGTATAGACCAGACTACACAGCGCAATAACCCAGAAGACAGAAATCTTTATATTTAAGATGCTTTCATTATGAGAAGGAAGTATTTAAAATAATTTCAATTGTGTATATTGTGTTTCAAGGGACACGTATGTATGTATGCATGTAAAGAAAGTCGGAACAAGATTGACTTTCGTGTCTTTGACAAACGATGTTCCAAAATTTTATTACATCGCCATACTAGTACTGTTAAGCACAAAAGGAATGTTTAACAGACAAATTTGTAGACATTCTATAATCTCCAGCAAAGTTTAATTTAGTTAACGATAATGCCTGGCGGTTACATAGTCTGCAAGTAGAAAAGCAATGGCGACAGGCTTGTTATTGGATAAGTTTTGAAGGCCAGAAACGATAAATGCGGTCACATTCGCGCCGAACTACTTCAAGGATGTCGGCAGGGAGTTTGCAGTAACAGCGGCACGACATTTCCATAACTTTGCCCGCTACTTTTCGGAATATCAGATATACGTGCTTAACAATCTCTGAGATTTCACAGTCCGTGTTCTTAACTACTAGAGCAAAGGGTGTTATGTATGGTCAGCTCACAGGAAAGCATGTTTATAATAAACCTTGATGTGAAAGGACATCAGAGGGGAATTTCCAAAGAAGTGTTGACCGATGGCCGGACAGAATTATGTGTGACGTCGGAATTCCCGCTCCCACTTCGGTTTCTCTTTCACTCAAGTCACCAGGTCTCATAAATCACTTGCTATCGATGGAAAACAGGAGGTCGTTTCTTGGCGGCAACATTAGTGATATGTCTGAAACATAACTGGACACAACCGTATATGCAGATTTAAGACGTAGTCGATTGTAAGACCTACCCTTGATTTAGTACAATAGGAATTGTGAACATTCAAACATGAAACTTCTTTGCTTTAATATATTCGGGATCTTCTTTTGTTGTTCTTTTACGCACATGACGATTTTCCCTTGTACAGTCGTCATAAATATAATTTTCAAAATCGATTCTCAGACGCCATAAAATGAAAGATAATTTAAGTGAAAAAAGGACGTCTTAAAATCAAGGAAATACTGCATTTATATTCACTTTTTAACTCCTCCATCACATTGATATTCCGAATAAACGCAGAGGGATACTTAACAGATATATCAAGTTTTGTGAGTGAAACCAAATAACCTCTGTTGCAAACAGAACGCCATTTATATAAAAATATCTTCTTTTATCCCTTTCAGGTTACAATTTGCAACATGCAAGTTCCACCTCTCCTTCGGATCTACTTATCTTTAACGTTACATGCATGGAACAAACAGAAGAAGTCCACCTAGCGCAGCTACACCTTCATCGCCGCCGGCTACCTCGTCATCACCACAGTAACCACTACAGTCGCCGTGTTCTGTTACCACCTTACAGAGTTCGCCTCTATCAGATCCTGCAAGCGCGGCGTACACCCGGACGGGCACGTTCATCGCCACCCAGAGCCCAGAACGCGAGGCCCACCAGGGCACGAACTATGCTCCTCGCCTCCGTACCCGTTCCCCAGGCGACACGCGGTGGTTGGCATGCACTAGATATCACCCCTGTTCTACGGGAGCTGCTACTTAATGCTCAAGGTCCAGTGGCTGATCTGATGCTAGGAGTAAGGTTTGAAGCACCAAAAGGAAGGCCAATTTCACCAGAGCACTTTCTTCGAGATCCTGACGACGGTAATACCACGAAAAACAACGTCGCGGCACCGGCATTTCTTGTGGTGTTTTCTGAAGATGGTTCGGATAACGGCTTGATGGATGACAGTGGCGAAACACAACTGCAAACTCCCCCATCACACACACACGCAATGGCAAAAATGTTGCAGACTGCTGGCGGAGACTTCCTGAAGGGAGTTAAATCAGTGCCAAAACACCCATTGACAATCAAAGACACAGAAATTAATATCAGTAACAAAACAAGGAACGACGACTTTTATATAGAAGCATCAGATAATGGCCATGAAAATAACGAGGTAGACGCAAGTCTCAGACAAAATCACAAGTCCAAGACACCAAAAGGAAATCGTACACATGTAGATGAAGACGGTAATTCGATCGACTTTGGAAATCATCAAATACACGCAAGAAAGGATCCATTACAAGAAAAAAAGAGAACTGTTTTAAGAAGAAGGATGTATTTGAAGACAAAAATACATAGTTCTGAAGATAAATTCGACAGTAAGAAACGAAATTTGAAAGAAAGCAACAAGAAACCTTACGTTTCCGAAACTAATGAAGTTGAATTGGCTGCCGGTGAGAGATCGCCACATCGGAGAGTGGTCAGATCAATACTGGATAACGAGCTGCCAGACGAATACCCCCGTCCGACCAAAAGCGTGCCTCGAACTTCGCCCGGGACTCTACTGCAGGGCAGGAGAAACGGCAATGTTGCTCATGGCAAGGACGACGCGAATACGATACCGCTACCACCTGGAGGATCCGCGGCGTCGAACGGGAGGTGGAGAGGAGGAAGGAGGCGGCGGAGAGGACGAGGCAAGAAACGAGGTGAACACAAGAAGAGGTCCAGGAAGTTACCTGAAAACTGGCAACACGTAGAGCAGGTAAGAGTATACATCTGTTATAATGCATCTGGTTAGAAAAAAACATTGAACAAGGTTAGACAAACAAGTTTACTGTCAGGAGTAAGGATGTTCAATGGCAGAGATTTCACTTGTCAGTACATTTCCACAGATATCTACAATTTAAACTAAAATGCTAGTTATGCAATTCATTACGCGCTGGCATCCATGTTTTTGCTCTGAATTGTATCCAGAGTTTAGAACTAAGACTGACGACCATCATAATTCAGTATTTGCGCCTAAAACTGTTAAGGCGACTAAATGAAGGATAATTAAATAGACAGGGCATGTGGCACGCTTGATGAGATAAAAAATACGCACAGATCATCTGAAGGAAAAGAATATTAGGAAAACCATGATATAGAGGGGAAAATAATTATTAAAATGGATCGTAAAGAAATAATATGCCACATGATCTTTCCATTTCTTATTAATTTTACGTACTTTGTGCAAAGAACGCATGAAAACTCAGTTGAAAAGAGTTACTTACAATAAAAGAATATCTGTTTCTGATACGTTAAGTGAAAATGCCTTATTAAACCCACTGGGATGCAAGCCTTCAAATGTAAGCACAAGGAAAACAAATATCGCGATACGATAAGCTTAAAGAACTTCTCAAGTGCCTCTTCTTATAAAAAGGATTCCTACTTTTACTTTTTTCGCTATCGGACGATTCCTTTTTCCACGTTTCTCCTTCCATTATATTATGTCAGTTCCATTTGGGCAATTCGATAAGTTTCCCCTCTCTGTGCTGTTAAGAGCAGTTCAAGTGCCAACGCGCTGTGCTTGCTTCCAAGAGTTTCCTCTGCTTCTGGATTCCCGTTCTCTAGCACCAGCCACATTAAATACCTCAGAGAAGATATTAAGCTACTCTTACTTCGTCCACCACTTCAATTCAACCACGATTTGTATTTCTCTATTTACTTTGTGTTGTACAGAGTGCTGCACGAAACCCTACCGATTAAGTTCCTTAGCAGGAGTGTGACGATTTGATTTCAATTTTATTTTATTCACTTTATGCAGCCGCAAAATAATTTGAATACGTTGTAAAAAAAGTTAATAAATATCAAGTTTTAATAATATATAGATACTCCCAAACTATCGAAAGCGATTTGCAGCTTTATTTATCGACGCTGTCAATAGATCAGAATATACAGTGTAGAATGATACGATAATTACCAAAAAAATACTTAAAAAGCTATAGACGTCACGGCGTCGTCACCAAACCTGCTAGGTACCCACCCATGCACAGATCATTCACAGGCTGGTTTATCACTTAGTGGTAACGGTTCTGATCGAACCCGATACAGTTTGAAAAATATCATTGCCAGAATCATTTTCTTCATCATCATAATCAAAACATTATTCTCCACGTGCTAACACACACCAGACGTGACTAAAATACCATATTTGGAAATTTTGTTTACTCTGCCAGAGTAGCTACATATTGCCAGCCTTCAGTGCTGCAGGAAGACAAATATTTTCAAGACGCATTAAAATAAATTTGAAACATTCCTCATGAAATTCAGCAGTAAGCATTTCCTCAATAAATCTTGCAGGATGAACACTGGCGACAGAACGACGCTGAACTGGACTCGTCGTCTGGTGCAGGGGAAGGCGTTCCTACTTGTCGTCGCCACAAGCTCGAGGTAAAGTTCGCCGACATAGGTTGGAGTGACTGGATAATCTCGCCGCAGACATTCGAGGCCCACTACTGCGCTGGCAGCTGCCCCTTCCCACTCACCAAGGTACGCAACACTCCTTACAGTACGGAGTGAGGTGGTTTACGGTATTAACACTACAGCACTTTGGCACTCTTGACTTCTGCGTTCAAATTCTGTCTGTGGGTGGACTCCTGCCGAGGATATAATC
>NW_019059869.1:1674060-1724210 GCF_000696155.1 Zootermopsis nevadensis | reverse complement strand
GAAGATGGCTGTCTTTTGGGTTGTCGCGCCATGTATTCTGGTAGAGGTTTACCGACGATTTAAAGGTACCCTGCTGTCTCCCTGGTGGAAGCAGCGTTGGTGAACTTCCACCAGACTACACGGCGCGACAACCCAATTCAAGGTAAGTGCGTGAAAGTGATTGACAAATTCACAGTGCAGCCTCCATAAAATAAGAGGACTGTATTCCACACCATCAAAAAGAAAGGGATACTGTGTACCAGAGAAGCAAAGTCGACTTATCTTGGCAACGTTGAAACAAAGACAAACAGAATGTGAGTTACACTGCAAAGTAGATTGCCGTTAGCAATGTAACATAGAAATCTTTAGGATAAGAAGCAGGTGTCCTGGCTGACCTGTTTATGTCCAACATTAATACAAACCACTTGGTATTAAGGCTGTAGACCTACATAACAGTATATCACACTCCATTCATCGAAACATGAACATTAAAACAAGAAACAGTGTGTCCTGTAGGCGCTGTTTTATGTCCCTGATTGTATTACTATAACAGATTAACTGGGCACCTCGCACCAGGAACACATAGCGCTATACGCCTATACATACCCCAAATAAAATATCATAAATATTAAAATCTTGATCCATAATTTTCTTTTAAATGAGGGCCATATCTAATTCTGTTACTAACATACTTTAAAGAGTGAGTCATCGCTCAGTCGTTTCGTACGTCTATAGTAAAAATAAACTGCCTTCACACATGAAAACAAGACAGTTGCATGCATTTCTGATTACAAATTGAAATAGGCGTGGCCTAATTATGTTAATGAACCAGTGTCACACATCAAGAAAGGATTATTTTTTATACGTATGAAATCTCAATTAATATATTTCAGGGGTCTTTAGATATCAGATGAGAGCAAAAATTACATAGTAGATTACCAACGTATTAAAAAAAGTTTTATACAAACTAAAATTTAGAATCACGATTAAACATAAAGGCAAAGATAAAATGGCTGTGCTTAAAGTAACTCTGATAATACTAAAGACATTTATTTTTACTGCAGGGGATTTCTTGAAAAGATTAATAACTGTGGAAGGTTTCCGGAACTGTGTTCCAGGAAGTTACATGTTTTGTTATCATCCCCTCCTTTCAATTTATTTTTTTTCTCCCCCTTCGACTGATATGTTCAACTGTAACGTATCAAACCTACAAAATAAAACATTAGGGCACTATGTGCATGCACCTATCTCTCTCAACGCACATTTACATATCATATATACTTTTGTGCGGCTGGCGTGACCAAACCCTGATTAAATTGGGTCATATTTTAAAAGTGAGAAACTATACAAAAACAGTAATCATCCCCATATCTACACTAAGGAGGAAGAAATCTAGAAGACACATGCTTCCCTGTTTACCATTTCTTATACGAAACATGGACGCCAGTGGATGCACACATCACTTCATCCCACAGCCAAACGACCAGTGACTCAATGACTCCTTATGGTAACTATCGACCCTCCAAGACGTGACTGCTCACTGATGTAAATTAAAGTGAGAACTAAGGCCCTGATCAGTGATAAAAGCTTTCCCAGCCATCTCTGGTAACCATCTAATGGCCACCAAACCTGCCTTTTATAGTCTGAATACAATTTAGGTGCATTGTTCTGGTTAATGACGATGCTGCAAGACTTAACAGTGGTAAAGTCCGTTTGTCATTGTTTTTAAGGGTGTCAAATGATGTGTAAACCGATATCGAAGGTTTAAATCGTAGCAATGGTATTTAGAGTGTTTTTGTATGTACGCGTTACGCCACCTTAACAGAGTAATTGTAATTTTTATGTTCTTGTTTGAAATTGTTTAGTTACCTAACGTTCTAAGCCGGCAGACATAACATACATCTTAAAACCACAGAGAAGTCAGCTCAAATTCCGGTGTATGAAAACGAGTTTAAAACGTTTCAGAGGCTCTTGCTGCCTCCATCATCAGGGCAATTAATACTCAGAAGACAACCATCATTGGACTCAACGCCGTAAAAACCTCAAATCCTATCTTGAGACTACTTTGAGATTGTCGCTGTAAACAGTTAATATTTACGACATATGAACAAAGCAAGGTTTTAGGCCAGTTTAGTCAGACTGAGATTTCGTTTAAACCAGGCGGACCCCGATTAATTAGCCCCTGCATTATTCATTTGGCCAGTGTAGGCCTATACTGGCAAGACTTAAATTTTCTCAATACCTCTTTTCGCAAAACTGCCTGAATGCGAAAAACTAAGGATAATTCGAGAGAAAGTCTGGAGAAACAGTGGATGACTTTGTCGGTCCATTAATTTAGTTATTCAATTCATTTATTTAAACGCATGATAATACGCTTCGTCTAGTAATTCAAATACTGAGTGAAAAAAGATCGGAAGTTTCCGTACGTCCAAAAATGTGTTCTCTGTTTGTGATTTATTTCTTCAGTTTGTAGGGTTTCTGAAGCCATACAACTCGTGTCTCCCTGGTTACCCCAACAACACAATTCGCACTGGCTTCTTCCACGTTACTGGAACGCACTAAAGTTTCCCGAGGTAGATGAATAAACAAGTACACAGAAAAGCAATTTTGAAGATGGCTGTCATCTGGGTTGTTCCACAATGTAGTCCGCTAGACGTTTACCGACGCTTCAAAGGTCCTTGCTTCCTCCATCATCTGGGCGCCCTGATGATGGAGGCCGCAAGGACCTGTGAAACGTCGGTACACTTCTACCAGACTACACAGCGCAACCACCCTGGTGATGGAGACAGCAAGGAACATTATGGTAGAGTGATTAGTAACCCTGCATCGTATTCGGGAGACCCAGGTTCTAATACCAAGCCGACGATCGACTCGTCCGACTGATATTGATCGTGGTTTTCCTCAGCCCATCAGACGAGTACCAGGATAGAACCTTAAATCGGGATACAAACGCGCCATTTCATATTCTTTCCAATTCATTATTAATCTTAATCATCCTAAGATGATTACAGCATTCTGACAAGGCAAATAAACTACACATTAACATCATTCAACAGGGAATAATTATTTCTTTATAACTATATAATTTGCAGTAATCACAATATCCATATGCTTATTTATACTTTGTTGGCAATAACGGCTAACGACTATTATATTTTTTAAAGCCTTACGTCGAATTCACTTCCCTGCATGCCAGATACTCAGAATTAACGACAGTTAATTATAAGCTTAATGAACAGGTCAAACGAAACATCACGTGACTGCAGAATTTACAGTAAGCAGAGTAATCTCGACTAGATGAGTGTGTTATGATAGGAACACATAAGATTCAATGTGAAAATGTGAATGGATATGTTGAATGTGTGTTTTTCATGTCACTGTTTCCCTTATCTCGCTGCTTTTTAGCCATCTAAAAGGAGGCGGTCCCATGAGGACAGAAGAAACAGCAACGAAGGCTGTGTAAGTATATTAACACTCGTTTATGGATACGAGGGAAACACGAGAGCCAGCCGAATACTCGGAAACCAAAGCCTTTAATGTTATTGACATAAAGTTCAACACAAAACATTTCCGTTACGTCTCAATAAAATGAGACCCACTTGAGTGGTAGATCGGCAACAGAACTCTAAGTGGGCATGTCTGCTTAAATATTTGTGTTCAGAATTCTACGTTTTCTGTCTTTAAATTACCATGCCGTACGGGGTTTTGGAAACTGCTGGCAAATGTTTTACTTAGAAACTATGTAACATTAACTAAAATTCACAAACTGGAATGTACGATGAATGTTGATCCAGCACTCGATTCACCGTGATGACAGGAGAAATATGAAAGCACTCGAACTAATTAAAATTTAAGTAACAATAAATTACTTATAATTAACAATAATTCAGTTTCCACATATTAGGTGGTATAACTACTGCTATAATTGATTTTTCGCATGGGGTTTTAATTGAGTAGCCAACAGTTACTCTTCACAACAAGAAATTCCTTGTCTTTATTTTACCCGAAGATTAGCATTAAGTTCACAAAAGCCTGGCATCGGACCCAATCTCGATATAGTGGGTCCCACTTAAAATAGTCATTCTGAAGTAATTCTCACACCAGTGACTACGTTATTCAGGAGGCATAAACACTCGAGTCTTTCAGACCACAGTTCTGTGTACTTTTATCGTTTGCCCCTTGAATACTACAAGTACCATCCAATTAATCCTTAATTCAATCGCTCTAATGGATCGTCGGCACCGACTAACATTACGATTCGAGAGATTACGTACTCAAATCTTTCATGATTTTGCTCAGTTCCTTTAGAAATTACAGGGAAACTATCTCCAATTAGGCCACCACCTCTTCCCTCCATAATATGGCCAATTTAGTTTTCATTAATGATCCTAGGCCGTGTTAGAAGGGGTAAGTATATTTGTTATCACATTGTGTTATCACTGCAACAAGCACCAGTTGTGACTCACAAGATTGGCAATGGTGGTATGACCGCAGTATGCACAGTTTATTGTATTTCAACATATTAATACCTGTCAGGAGAATTCCAGGGCAGCTGGCAGATTTAAAGAGTGCAATGACGTATTATAAATTGTCATTTCCATACTGCTGCAGTGCTGACAACTCTTACCTATGTTTATTGTCATGTTAACTACTTTAAATGTAAAGGTACCACAAAATTGTAAAATTATTAATTTATTATTTTAGTTAGCCTCATAATACGAAATGAAGCATCTGAATGCAAATAAGCACCATAAATTATCACGACAACGTTTTTATTTTAACGTAACACCTCGACATTTCCTTAAAGGGACTCTGAGTAAACATTTCAGGAAAAATATTATAGTATAAAAGATCCTTCAATCGACTTTCCTGATGCGATATAAATCGTTGTCACACAATCGATTTATTCAAAGCTTAAAATAATAGTATCCAATCTCCTTCCTTACTAGCAGCAAGAGTTTAAAATACATTACATAGAGCACATGTTCAAAATATTGCCTTAAAATGATTTAGAACTTTTAATTTCGATTTAACATCAACGTTACTTCAAAGATAATTAGAAGATGTCTTCTAACTGTACCGCAGGCTCTGAAGCCGACAAATCACGCCACAATCCAGTCTCTCGTCCACGCTATTGGAATGCAACCAGACGTTCCTGCGCCATGCTGTGTTCCCGACCATCTGTCGCCAATGACGCTCCTATACATGGACGACGCCGGCAACGTGGTCCTCAAGAACTACCCGGCTATGAGTGTGGACACTTGTTCCTGTCGGTAGACGCTTCAAGGAGCGCCGTGCGTCCCTGAACGCAATATCATCACCAATGGACATATTCTTAGCATAGTCTCGATATTTGCCGTATCTGAAGAAATACAATGTACTGGTGACTGAATGACATCTTCACTTCTCGTTTGATCGCATGGTTCTGCCTTTTCGATAAACGAACACTGTAGAGTGTTCAACACACGTGGATTGCAATGGGAAAGCCAGAGGCTCACGGATGATGTAACGACGTTCGTCACGTGCACTGGCTTTACAGCGTCGCGAGATAAATTATGAATCAGTTTTTATGAAATGGCAATTACGTAGAAACAATTGCAACCTAATATAAGGAATTATCCCATCATATTCCTTGAAAAATTGAATAACATCACGAATAGTCCTTTCTGGTATTTGAACCTGGTACCTGCTAGATACGAAGGACAGGCATATTTAGTCTAAACAGTGGTTTTACCGCAACCATTCATTATTTCGTCCATCCGTCTCTAGAATTAAAATCTTTTATTACACTTCATGTGGCTTATGTTAAGACTACAAACACATGATGTATCATTGCACCCGATGTGTTCTCCCTTTTAAACTAATTAAGCCTACACTTTTAATTGATTTTAAACTTATATTATTGCCGCCGACGTGCTACGGCCAGCGTGTTGAACTTTGATGAACTTCGATTCCTGCTCTAAATTTTCTTACGTGGCACTAAATCATAAGATATTTATGATATTTTAATATTAGTTAAAGTCAGTTGTTACACAATGCATTTACTGTCAATTAGTAGTACGAATTAGACGATTATATTTTATTTTATAGCGAAAAACGTCGCTAGACAATAGACAATCTTCATATTGTGTTGGATTTAAAAAAAGGACACTATTTGATTACTTGGAGCAAAAATTCCAATCTCATAGTTTATTGCGCGTGCAAATATTTAAATACCTACAACTATTAATTTCATTAAACTCTATTAATGGCTAGAGAGAGGATAAGCTCAGTCACTGAAGCCAATAAAAGGAAAGACCAGTTGTTAATAAAATAAGCCTATAATTTTAACTTTAAAGTTATTTGCAATTGACATATGACGAATTTGACTCTCAAAAATGTCCATTAAAATATCTGATTTTGTAATACCTAATGTTTATGATGTAAATACAGTTTTACCGTTGAAATCACAGTGCCATTTATAAGCCAGTAAATACGGTATGAGATGTCAACAGAAGAACAGGTTATCGATATACCATAAGAGAAGACTGATATGTATAGAAGTGAATGGTAAGCAAAATATTAATAACACCACTTCCTATTATTATTATTATTATTATTATTAGTTTATAGATATATTTGTTGAGTGGCGTGATTCATGTACAATGCAAGATGTCTGTAGTCGTTTTGTGAAGAAAAATAGTCCTTAACATTACTTGCAGCACTAGGCATTTTAGAGTTATCATCTTTCTAATAGTGATGACATGGGTAAGATCCTACAGAATCTATGAAGATGGTCACAGAAACTTTAATACTTATGAAAAAACAATAATCAGTGAATGTGTTACAGATTAAACGACAAAGTGTCTTTCTGAATCTCACGTGCATTTAATTTCTAACGAGAAATCTGATTTATTACCATCTGAAGACTTGAGGTAACAACATTTTTATTTGGATAGAATAAAAATATCTGATAGATATTAGTGAGCGTTATACATAACTGGTCGTATATTTTAAAGGTAAAAATAGAATTAAAGCTTAGAAGTTCAATGTAAGATAACATAAGTGTCTATACATATTGCCACAAGCAGCTGTCCTGATTTATACTGACATGTTTTCGCAGCAAATGAAGGACACGAAACACTAAAATCACTTTTCAAAGACGTGATTCATACCTTTTATGTTTAACATACTGCCTAATATTATTATGGATTAAGCTGTAGTACAGATACATTACGGCAAACTAACGTGTTGGAAAATTAATTGATTGCAAACATCAGAGATGCTAATTAATGTACAAAGCGACCTTAAAAATATAAAAAATAACTGTTAAATTATAAAATACAGGTGCAACATCAAACTTAGTCTGGTTTCTTTTCGAATTCCCTCATAGAAATCCAGACGATGGCATTTTTCATCTTTATTATAATTATCTTCCTACTCTTTAATACTAATGTTCTCGATACATAATACAAAAATCTAGAATACAATGCATTCTCCACGATTCCTTCCACTCGCGTCTCAATCAAAACTACTTAAATTAAGCAAGTGGCTCTACCTCTACCTCAGATCTGTGAACTGAATAAAGTAATATTAAATGCTGTTTCAAGAACAATTAAGTAATATTCTTTGAGACCACGCCGCGAATTGAAATAGGTGTATACTTATATTATGTTAATCTCACAACAAATGTTTAACAAATTAGACACTTCAGCCAAAGTTGCACTAGATGTAATGTTACCATATATGTAATTAGATCTACTGAAATATGATTTAGCTAGGTGGTATTTGTCAACTAATAAGTAATTAAAATAAACTAGGTACGTGTCTTTGTGTATAAATTATAGTGTGTACATTTTTCATGAATGTATATAGAATTCAGTACTATATCAGAGCCAATAGATGGCAGAGAAATCCCAACTAATAAAAATATAACTATTCCTCTGTAAATTTATAACGCATCATAAAACTAAGTGATATTATAATTAGTTAGTTTCTAGAAATACATATGACATAAACTTGAGTAAAATATTGCAGTAATCGTAAATTGGTTAATATATGGATTAATATCGTGTGTTTGTTAAGTGTTATGATAGAATTACTGGCTGGAAATCTGATATTTTGTACTGTTTTTTTTTATTTTCTCTAAGTAGCAGACTATAGAAGTAAATTCGTTTTATAAAATATTTCATGAGTTTTCTAATTAGTATGTACGTTTAAATAATTAACTTGATAGATATACGAGAAAATCAAAATCTTAAAAATATGTATTTGTGCTGAACAGAGATGTTAGTATAGTCTAAATAAGTGTCTAGTGTTGATGAATGTTCTCAGAATGTAACATTGTAATAAGAAGTAAACTGGAATCGAAGCCGCCAATAAACTACAAAAGAATACGATCTCAATATTGAAATATTTCCGTCAACATAAGCAAGTCATGTTAAGAGTAGACACGCACTTTCAGCATCAATGTTTAAAAACGAATAACTGTGTTGCCACGACCTGTTTATACATGACGGAAAAAAAATTACACTTGATTTTTCTTTAAATATTATTGACGATACTGTTGATTTTATTTTATTTTTAACTTTAAATCGGGCCCGACTGTGCAGTTTCGCCTGAGCTGTTGATTTTATTTTATTTTTAACTTTCAGTCGGGCCCGACTGTGTAGTTTCGCCTGATGACGAGGAACAGCCATCTCCCAAAACGTAGTATTTTCTTGAGGAAGGATAATGACGATTAGAAATTGTTTTTTAATTAATAATTTATATTTCACGTTTACGATCAAAGTACATGGATTGGGATGGCATTAACCACAGAAACTGCGTAGTATGCGCGCACTTAAAATGTTTTCTGTTAGAACCCAATTCTTTCATAGTAAATTGGCTAAAAATAAATTATTTTTTGTTTATTTAACTATAAATTATCGGCCGCACGTTACCTAATGTCGAATGGAAAATCGAAGAATGAATGGAGAACAGAGAAGAACGTGGCCATGGTTTGCTGGATGAGCACTGATATACTACTAAGAATTAATTAATCGATTAACTCGCCAAATAATTGATTAGTAATTAATTTTCGTGGTTTGGAGAATTCCCTCAGCACTCGATAGTTAGCCGAATGGTCAAAAATGTTCCCGACTTTATAAACGTTCAGGTTCTTGCGTCTAAAATAGCCTAACCTATTCATATTATCGTCCCATCTACTCCTAGGCTTCGGAATAGCTTCTTGCCCGAGGTTTTTCAAAGAAAACTGTACATCACCTAAAAGGTAATAATCTGAAATGCGGTCAGTAAATTCACAAAACATACGTCAGTAACCAGAGAACATACATATAAGTGGAATATACAAAAACTTCACACTAGTGGCCTACGCTCAAAGCTGACATTTCCAAGAAACTAAATAAAATAAACAACAATAAAAATACATTTAATCCAATTACATAGATGATACTTCCAAGTGCCATTCAGGACTCTTCTGTGATTAAAAATACGTCATATATCAACAGGAAATTATAGCCTTCAAAACTCGAATGATGTATTTTAAGTTGTACTGAAAATTGCATCAGTCCAATTTCTTCTTTTAAGGAGTAAAAACACAACAATACGCCGAAAAACTTATTAATTTGTAAATGAAGCTTATTTCTGTACGAAAACGATATAAAAGGGCACGATGAATCCTCCTTTTTAATTGTCTCATCAGGCAGCTTTTTTACGGCGACATAATACGGCCCGAGGGGAGTTCCCTTCACTGAACAGCAACGAAGGCACTTAACGATCCAGATAAGTAGGTTTGTTCCGTGACCACTTACAGATTTGGCCAATTTCATTTATCAGCTCCACTCGCATTCTCTCGATTCTATCTTCTTCCTTGTCAAATTTTCATGGTTTCCATAATTTAAAACGTTTTATATTCTAGACACTCTTTTATCTGTTAACTGAACGAAAAACACGCCAGTCTTTTACTCCCCGAAGATGGAATGTGAAGGAGGCTGAACAGGATGTTGCACAACTTCATAACGCAAAATAAATCACGTTCTGTCGACATAAGCCCTGTGAAGAACTGATAATTAAGCCAGTTTCAAGTTTTGTTCAGTATCGACGCCGCTGTTCGCCGGAGAGGACTTCATTGCGTTTAGTCGTCCTCACAACTCCAAACTTAATAAATTTCAAGCCTCGTTTCCTTCCTGCCATCCCTCGCAAATGCACAGCTTTACGTAGCAGTAATTCGTCTGCATCTTCGATTCACATATGGTTGTTAAGTTCAACGCATCTTGTGATTAGTCACGGAGTCCACCAACTCAATGACGCTATATGGCCAGAGCTACTGTCAGTGTCCTTACATAAACAAAACTCAGAGCCCACCAACTCACAGTCCCACCTAGAAGACAATAAATTGTTTCCTCAGCAGTAATAAACACTGAAGTCTATGTACTGAAGACCTATACCCGATAAAAGGTGTCAACTAGAGACAGTAAATAAAATTTAAGATCAGTTATTATCAAAGAAGAATTAAATTAAATTTATGGATGCTTCCAAAGTCATGTAACGGGCGAGATGCAATTGGAATCAAAATTAATTTGATGCTTACAGGTTTGATTGAAACGAGAGCCAGTTATTTCATCTACACCTAATCTACCTAATTCTCTCATTTCTTTAGTTATTCCGAAAAAAAAATTGTATTAATATCTCGTCCCTCCATTGCGTGTTGCATGCCCCGGCTATCCCTTACTTTTTTCATTTATCAGTTTGGTGAAGAGTATACCTCTTCGGTACATACAATTTCATCAACACTCTGCTGTCAGACACCTTCAATCTGTGCTCTTCCCTCAAGGTGAGAAACCACGTTCGACTCCCGATCAGAACAACAGGTAAAACAATACGTAATTTGAAGATTTCACGGTGGTAAAGATATCGTTGTCTTCCGGGTTGTGGCTCCATATTTTCCTGCAGGCGGTAACCAAAGTGTCTGGAAAAGGCATCACATCCCAGGAGACCAAAATGACAATTATTGATTTGTATATTTTAATATTTACGTTCTTAGACAACAACGGAGAAATGTCAATTACTTCAAGATACAAAAACTACACAGGAATGGCCTTTGAAGTAAGTACGAAGACTGCAGACAGTCCACTCTGTGAGAGTATCAGCAGGAGATGCGGTACACTTCCTTGCCATGAGCTGATGTTGGGTACTCAAATCATAAAACACAAATATATGTGGTGGAACCCAAGAGCCAATGTGAAACTGGCCTCCTGCTGATGACGTGTCAGGTTAGTTCCCCGACACACCACCCGTTAGGGAGCCCTGCCCTTTTCCTTCGCCCATCGGCAGCCGCGTGAGGCCAGCTCAGCAACCCACATCTCCAAAAAGAAAATAAATTTCTTATGAAGAAACATCTAGTTCTAACGGAGAAACTTTATCGATATCAACATCTTCGTCTTTTCTTCATTCAAATCGTTCAGACAAGAGTTGATTGAAAGAAAGTCATAGGGTTTGCGAAAAGTTACCAGGCGTAATGCCACAGTTTCTTTGAAAAAGAGGGTACTTCAAGATAAACCACGGTTTGACAAAACGTTCTCGAAGGTAACAGGCAAAACACCATTCAAGACGAACGAGGTGAAATAATTTCAACGGGTATGAATAGATTCAAACTCTGAAAGACGTGTTTAAAACAAACACTAAAATATAGACGTTGTGTCAAAGGGCACAGAGAATCACTAGATTCATGAAACATAACTGTGTGCGCGCGTGACAATTTGTATTGTAGCTACAATGCTGCGTTGGCTATTTGTAACATGCGAAAGACATCTGAATCTTTAAATTTCAACCTAGAACGCTTGTATTCAAAATCTGTCACAGCCTAACTCTGTTACACACACATTTAATGCATTTTTTAATTTGACCCCATATGGTATTCTGCACTACAAGAAACGGCCGGAAGGATCCAGGCTGTGTATCCGGGTGTGGTCAAATGCTTGTGGGGGCCACACACAGGTAGTAGTTTGGCCAGGTCAAGAGGGCAAGTGGAGTGCTCTTAAATGGACAGGTAACGGCCACCAATTTATGTTTCTTTTCTGGAAAACCAATAACAAGAAATTTACCAAGTGACTCAGTCATTCACAACTGCTAACATGAACGTCAGGTCCAAGGCGAATCCTCCTCTACTTGGACCACTAGCTGGGCAAATGCGATAGGCGTCTGTTAGTTCTACTTTGCTTGACAGCATTTTATTACTGAGGGCGGAATCTAAATTACCCATTCATCATTGATATTTCTAGACACAAAATGAACTGCCCTTACATTAATTTACGAGCACTGTAAAATCAGACATCGTATTCCAGTACACCTCAGCTAGTAACGTGCTGCTATTAACATCGTTTTCATCTTCCGGAATTATTCGCGCGTTAAGAATTGATTCCACTTCAGAAGCTGAACGCATTCACCAGGATTTCTTGGCTGTAAGTTTCAAGAATTACATGCCGATAAAAAGATTCCTTATGAGTCAATATTCCCAAAAAAATTTAAACTACTCTCCACCATGTCCGTCTCATTTCCCCTTAGGCCCTTCCTTCCTGTTCCATCTTCAGTTTAATCCAGCTTTTCACATTGTCTTGGGTCTTCTTTCTCCGTGTCCCTGCTTTGCAATTTAATAAGTCAACATCTTTGGGAGTCTACTTTAGTCAATTTTTAAGATGTGTTCGTATCAATTTCTCTTTTGGTTTTATACCTCCAAGTTCTTATTATATTCACTCAACAGGTTCTCTATTTCTGCATTACTCTTAAGCTCCATGCCAATCCCAGCAACTGATTTTAGGAACTTCATTTCAGCTCAATTCTCCGACAGATTCACTGTCAAACTGTTGCAGCTTTAATTCACAAGGGCACTGCCATTACCTTATTAAGTCGTGGTCGTGTGCTTCTTAATTTTCTTGGTCCCAAAGTAGAGCATAAAATTAACAAAATAACTCAGAAGTATTTAAGTCAAAACCTCTCTGAAGCATGAAACCTAGACTAATGAATCAGAAGGAGAAACACCAATTGTCACGCTGTTCGGCTAATGATGCCAATTAGCATTATCCGGATAATTTAGTATTTTACGACAGTTTTCACACAACGATTTCATAGTGCGTGTTTCTAATTGATTTCTGTTCCATCTAGCAATTCCATTCTTTAGTCTTTCATTTTCTTCCTTTGTATTACACGTGCGCGTTTTACTACGAAACTTAAAGAAATGAGGTCACGATCGATTTATTGCGGATATTAAAATAAGTACAGCATTAAAAATTACACAAAGTCCATTGTTCTACAGAAAATTACTTTTCCAAGAACCATATTAACGACATTTATAATAAGTACTTCAATACCAGCTCTTAAACAAATTTGTGTCAATGTTTTCAAAAAACTGTTTCAGCGTTTATCAGCGGCTTCCACATAGAAACATGTTGATATATAATTAGTCTATTCTCTACACCACAACAAAAACATGCGATGCCATAAATTTGTGTGTGTGCATAATCACGTTCATGTTTTTTGTAGATATACTTTATTATGCCTTTCATTTAAAATAATATGTAATTGCAGCACGAACTAGGCTAATTTAAAAAAAAACAGCGAAAGTTTTATATGACAAGAGTGACAGACAAGCTGTAATTTTTAAGGCTCAACTACACTTTGTCAGCATCTCTCGAAATAAATATTCTTTTCTATCACATCTCCCGAAGTTCAGTGTCATTTCTCCTCTCTAAAAACGATTGAAGATGGCTGTCTTCTGGGTAGCTGCGCCGTGTAGTCTGGTAGAAGTTTGCAGAAGTTTCAGGGGTGCTTGCTGCCTTCATCATCAGGGCGACCGCCCTGACTACACGGCTCAGTAACCCAGAAGACTTCCAACTTCCCACTACAACCGCATCCTTCAAAATCCTTACACACTCAAGCTTCATGATCATCTTCCGGTCAAATGACTCCTTATGCCCCACGAATTAAGAATAAATGTTAAAAGAACATAAACGAGTAACTCTTTCGATCCTGAAAAAACAATTATCGATTCATCAACTAACATAAATACGATTTCAACTCCAAAGTCAGTCAAATGCTGCTCCAGAGTTTGGAAGCATTGTAGATCTCAATTAACACAGTTTACATAAACTTCCGAAAAGTGAAGCTCTTATTTTATCTTCGCTCTGCACATTTCTCTCTAACCTTTCAGAAGTGTGGATTTTCAAACCTGAGAAGGCAACATAAGCATCTTATTCATGCAGGCGTGAATCTCTCTCCGTATAATCCTACATTAAATTACTTCTTTAAAAAACGTGACAGATGTACACCCATAATACGGATTATTAACAATGTCAGTCAGTAGCTCACAGCTGTCAACTGTGCTACGAAGATAATTTATCAAAACGTCCTTATATCATTCGTTGGAAGTGTGTATACATCTTTTTGGGGCATCCTGTTTTTGTAAAGTATTAAATAAATATGTTTAGCCAAATATAAAAAATAAAATGTCTAATAAAACTTCAGAAGATCGTGAGAATTACTCTTGATCGCTGTTTATTATTACCGAGTCCCTGAAACAACACATTTTACATTTATGTGAGGAGATGATAGATCATCGGCCAGCGCTGTGGTACTAGGCGAAATCTGCTTCCGTTAGGCCTAATACTCCGAAAACATAAGTAAGACACCAGTGCTAGGTATTATAGTACTCTTCATACTGGATTCCATAGAACCTTATTTTGTTACATTTTAGTAGCCTGTTGTAGAAAACACAATCCGAACGAGAAAAATTATTCTTTCGATTGTATTTAAATAAATACGGAGTACACAGGAAACTGGTTTAAACGAAATTTAGAGGTCTAAAACTTCTTGACGATGGTGAAGAGTCAATTGAATAAAAATTTCCTTGCATATTATCCATCGTCTAGTAGATATAAAACGTAAAACGACGTTTCGGAGATGGGACTCTATCTCCGTCTTCAGGTTCCTACACAGTTGGACCCACTAGATAGAGCTAATCCCTATCTCCGGAGATAGGGATTAGCTCTATCTCGTAAATTCGTTCAGTATTTTCGGATATTAAATATGCGGACGGGGTAAAAACTGTGACCTTCATATACGCGTTAATTGTATTAACTTAATGAACAATACAGAAATAAATATACCGAGTAAAAGTACGTTATGCAATCAAATAGTTCAATCCACTAACTGTACTGGTTGTACTCTTCAAAACTATCCGCGTAGGAAATCGCAAGGCTCGCGAGTCTAATAAGAAATGTATTCTCTTGTCTGCAGAAGGACCGTTTCCATACACACGGATGCATGGAAGGGTAACTTCCTGCATATCTGAACAAAGAACACGAGCAGCCTGTGAATTTGCAGCTTCGCTGGAGACAGGAACAGATGAAGACGGAAATATTCATCTATACTATAGCAGACAGAGTGCTGAGATGGAAATAATGTTAAGCAACGTTCTTAAATATTTAAAGTTTCAGTTTCTGTCTTCCTGACGTCTGTAACAGGAGTTTCTAAAACTGAGTTGGTAAGACAAATCTGGAAGTGTCATCTAGCACTCCGGCTCCAAGAGTTGAAATACGAAAAATAAAGAATAAAAGATGGGAAAAGATAAATAATAACAGGCCTAAATCATTTTAAAACTACCAGTTCAACTTGAGACACACTTTTGTCTGAAAACAACAAAAAATAAATCAGAAAATGACTGAGCACATCAAACAAATAAAAAGAACTACAACATGAAACTACAGATACTTTACCGAAGATATCAAATATACTTTCAACTACCAAGTTTCAAATAGTATGGTATAAATTAGACTTTTCTTTGTCATAATCTAAGTGCTCGCTAATTAACAGATAACAGTGTTATCGAAATGCCTCGAAACCAACTCCAGCATTCTTGAAAGTGAAATATGTCACAGGATGCTGTCCAAAATGTTTTAAACGTTACAGGTATAACATAACCTATTCTGACTGCTACTTGTAAAACACCAGTATTATGATCAACATATACAGACGTGCAATGGCATACTAAAAAGTAAGTACAAATATGCAAAACTACAATAAAAAGTTGTAAGTAACACGCACCTTAAGAAAACACACACAAAAGCTGCACACCAGCACTACACAATCTGTTTCTGCTGAACTTAAAACGCGGGTACAAGACGGAAGTTCAAAAATGGCTTCCTGCTGTGTAGACAACATTAGAGAATCAAATATAACTAGATTGTAATTCGATGCTATACAGATACAACTGACCAAGGATACTTCCTCTACCAGGCGGTTAGTAGGACGAGAGAAATAAGGGATACTGAAACTTTGCTGCAGAAATCTCTTGGAAAATGATCACTAGTAAGATCAAAATTATGTGATGGCGATAAGTGGTCGTAATTGATTCTGAATCATACCCAATTGTAGATCTGTCGTAATACAGTGACGTGCACCTTCACGTCCTACCAAAATAAAAGTTAACAAATTCCACATATAGATGGCACGCTATTCCACGCGACCTTACGATGATAGCTCGAATTTCTCCATAGAGATGGCATAGTATGCGCAAACCGTTTTGATAGTTGAAAGGGTAGGCAACATGGCGGCCAAAGGAATCGCTTGGTAATTTTAAAAATTGTCCGCTAGATGTCGGGTATGACAAGTTATAACTGCCGTCATAGCACAATGACTTCCCATTGTATCTTTCACACATTCCCGTTTAGGACGAACGAAAGATTTGGGTTTCGAACGTAAACGAATACCAATTTCCAGTCTGCTATATCAAGCACTGCCTGGGATCAGAGCATCAACACAAAGATGCAGAAATACGGGATTTGGAAAACCATACAATGAAGACACCCTTTTTGAACGGAACACAAATAGTGTCACATTAACAAAGCACTGCGTTAAACATTGACAAAGACCTATGTCTATGGAGCAGAGTTCTGGAGACGTTAATAGCCACCAGCTGGTCAAAAAATTCCCCCGCTTTTAAGGAACCAAAATGTTCATTACAGCGTTCACAATAACCCACCGCTGTACCTGAGCAAGATGAATCCAATCCACACCCTCACACTATATTTGTGTAACATCAATCGTAATATCATCTTCCCATTCACGCTCAAATCTTCCGGCTACATGATCCACCAATCTCATTCTTATAAATGTCAGAATATAATTTCATAATCTACTTTGTAATACAGACTAATTCAAAAATAAGAAAAGTTGGTTACTTTTTTAATGTTTGTTAAAACTATTGATTCATTACAATTATTTCTAACACTGCCTACCATCCTTCATACTGATGGTTATGTACGCAACCTAATTCTGCTAGTCGGCATGCTATACCAAATCAAATCGATCCACTTCCATCAACTACTAGTCCAGATGATTATATGGTTTCGTTCTGTATAATATTGATCCATATAGGCAATAATAACCTCGATTGTAAAATTGGCCTCCAGCTGCCTTTCCGTGGTCACTGAAACGAACCAAGACATAAGGTGCACAAGAGGGGAGATCATGTTTTAAACTCATATACTCATAAAACAAAAACAAAACAAAAAAACTGTATTTTAATCTTTAAGTTTATGGACAAGAGTCGAAAAGAGAAAAAGATTTTGAAATGAATTATAAAAAGAAACCCACGAATTTATTCTGTAAAGGAGACTAAGGTAGCAGGTAAAAAGGCAGCATATTTTACTTAGCTTTTATACTCTCGTGTTACGAAACAGGTTGGTAAAATAAACAAAAGAAATCTCATATAACTTATATGAAAAATTCTTCCACGCGAAATCACACGTTACATCAAAATACAATACCATGCATCAGCAGCAGAACTTTATATAAGGTTATTTCCCTTCTTTGCAAACTTCGCAAAAAGAATTTGTTGACATCCGTTTACATGTAATATCATGCATGAGAAGACTCAACCCTTATGTTTACTATTTATTGAACGATCAGGCATGGCCCCATTATGTGCATTGTGTCCAGGGGAGGGGCGATTGCTTCAAAAGTACGACGTAGGCTAAATGGAATCTACAAGAACTGAATTATTGGCCGGTGAAATTGAATTTGTACCTCAAGGATGGAAATGCAGTACCATGAAAACTGTTTCTCGACTCACTTCCCTCAGTATACATTTTATAAGAGTCAGCAGTTTTGTTCCTTATGCAGCCGTACTGTTAAAATGTTCGTAATTCAATTCAATTCAATTCAATTCAATTCATTTATTAAAGTGCTTGACAACAGCCAAAAAGGCCAATAACAGCCAAGCACTAACAACAATACAGACATTACAATACAAAAGCAAACAAACAATGAACTGAAAACATAAATGTACAATATTGATTTATTGCAAAATAACTAATACGTAAAAAACTAAATGTTATAGATAAGTAAAATAATAATTATACTAAAAACAGTTTAATATTGGACAAAAACATACACAATAAAATGTTATACTAAATAAACAATAAAAAATAATAATAATAATAATAGTAGAGTTTCCAGGAAACAGACAGATTAATAATTAAAACAAAGTAAAAAATAACATAATAATAATAATAATAATGGATTCTTTGGATAGTTTATTTATTTTCCTCTAACAGGCAGCATGAGAGAATAATTTGATTAATGTAAAGTTATGACAAATTTTGACAAAATTTTGAACAGGTTATTTTCAATCGCTCGAGCTGGTGTCAAGAAAACTGCTGATAAACTGTGTTAAAACTTGCTTAACTTACAAACTAGCCCGATACATTACAAAGACCAAGTTTTAACACGAACTGCGTTTCCTAGCCGTTCGCAAGTTTTGTGCAATATCTGAGCATTCTTCCTCCTATTCCGTGTCTTTTGTTCATTATAGAAGCAAGGAATGGAACCACTGTTCAGTTGCACCTAAATTCTGGAGGTTTTGTATGATTACCTTTAGCAGAAGACTACGGAATCCTACGAGAAAGGTAAAACTCCAGTGGGGTTCTGTCTCCATGATTACGGGGGTGTTGTGTGACCGGGGCAAACAAACCTCCAGTAATTGACCTTGAGAAAATTTCTATCTAAACTTCAATATGTCCTTCTGGTCTTTATCATTTTCATTCTCACATTTTGCTGCCAGATTATATAAATGTGTGAATCATCTACCCTGGTATTGAAATAAAAGGTATGTAGTCGTCATTTATTCAAGCCAGCATTTACGGTTCACTTTTATTTTACATTAGCTTTGTTACAAATAATCCAATACGATTATAATTGACATACTTGAGTTTGTAAAACAAGTAAAATATAATATTGGCATTAAAGCAGATATTTGAGCGTTTCTCTTTTGTTTTACATTTAGCTGCAGTTACAGTAATTCATTTTACATTTAAAATCTACTAACAAAAACACAGAGCCATCAAAAATGATTAAAACATCATTACATATCACAATCAAACAGCAGAAAATATCTAAAACCGAAACCCACATGGATATACCATAAGAAACACTTAGATTTACTAGCTAGATCGTTTAAAATACACGAGTCGAAGAAGAGTGAGTGGTACTTTCTGTAAAACTAATTCCAGTTTAAGCCCAGAATTCCGATCTTTAATTCGTTCATAACAGATAACACTAAGCATTTTAAATTAAAAATATTACTATACATTTAACACACTTAATTTACAAAGTATGACAGGGAGAATTCAAACGGAAATTAACAAGCACATTTTGTATTTCAACATATCGTAAATACAACAGATACACAGATAGTACTTAGCAGACTGCAATACGAAATTTGATGTATAATATGTGATTTAATACTGGGAAAGCGGAGATAAAATCTCTGATGCTCAGTAATAAGTAATTATTTATTTAACTTAAGCTCTTATTACCGATCACTAAATAAATATTAAGCCGGTTCTAAGTATGTAATAGTCGAGTTTTTGAAGTTGTAGGTATACGAATAAAATTCTACTTTAATCACAGCTGTACTAAAAATAAATGACATAATTAATTGATTCCATCATTATAATCTAACAAAATTGATAACTGTTATACTCATAAATCAGTGGAGACTCCGGACGAAAGTATCAACCATCTCTACACGTTTGCAATTATTCTTTTAAGAGTGCAAGACTAACGTGCTTACCGTGTTTTATGCTCTATTTGGAATTAGATGAAACTCAGTCTCATTTCATGAATTTAATTCAGTCTCAAAAGGTGAATCTCGTTTTGAAATACGGAAAGCCAAATTGCTACTTATTTGAAGAGTCTGTTCGAAATGTGACAGTGAGATGAGCGGATTGTTACTCTGAAAGGATCTCGAAGGCCGTGTCATATTTAAAGGCAATAACCGTCAATGAGTGACAAAAGTTATTAAGATAAATATTTTTCTTCACGTCGTGGATTAGGCCAATGTTCTATTCCGGCTTCACAATATTACGTACAAATTTCCAAATAAAGTATTAACTCTCATGAACATTATAAGTCATTCGTGATTGAAAAGTCCTTAAAACATTTTCCTTAACATTTTAAACAACCTCGATTTTAAAATTTTAAAGTTATTTTTAATTCATAGACACTGCAGAACTTTGTCTTTGACGAATATAACTGTAAATGGATAAAGAAATTTACTTCGGATTAAAAACTGAAGAGAGGATTCCAGTTGATCTCGTAGAACATTGTGTGGTTATTGAAATTAATGTTAATTATTATAAAATAAAAGTAGAAAAGCAAAGTTGTCCCTCTATATGCCGTCTAGGCATTTGGGGGGGGGAAAGGTGACATTAACTCCTCTCAGTCTTAAATTCGACGCTAGATAGGGAAGAGAGGTCACTGTCACGCCCCGGCCTCGCTTAACCCCCGGGAAAGAACCCCGGTATCCAGAGCCGGTCTGGACGCAGAGACTAGAGAAAAATTCTCTGTCCCTGTCGGGGATCGAACCCCCGTCGTCTAGTCCGTAGTTAGTCACTATACTGACTGAAATTTATTATTATTACCGTATTTATAGACATTAGACAGTATTTTGTTTCGATGGAATTTAAATTTTAAATTTTCACAGATTTTATAACCTTAATCTATCATGACAAGACATGACTACTGTTAAAGTATCTTACGTATCGTGAGAAAATTGGACGAAATTTCAATTTATAACACTACTCTATTCAAGTACATCTGCTGCCACTGTGCATGAAGCATAATTTGCTTTCCTCTTGTATCCACTTCCAGATTCTGCCGACAAATGCAGTGCAACAGACGTAAGCGCCCACTACTGCAGCAACAAATTTCTGGCGAGGAACAATAGACACTGCCTCGTGTTTGTGCCAGTACCATTTTACAGTTTAATCGCCATCAGCTATTGTCATTCGCGTCAGTAAACACGTTTTAATACAGCGTCATAAATAGTAATCGGTTACAGCCCGGTCTGCAATATTTCTACTCTACTGACGAGTTATATTGTTTGAGCGGGAAGGCGCCATGTTTCCCCTTTCTGCCGGGGGAAACAATGAACAACATCAAATTCTGTATGACGTCACTATGAATTAATCCAGGGGGCCGCTACCTAAAATGTATTTGTATTTGACAGTCATTTCCTGTTCCTAAATGCGACATTTCAATAGCGTGAAATAAGGCGACAGGCTAAAAATAAACGGCTACATAGTTAAGGATTTGGAAGGAAACGGATGCATACCATTCTCGCACTGAGTAACCCCCTCCGCCCGCACACACACACCTAGGTGGCGAAGGTACCACTGCTTAAAATAAACAAAAACTTTTTACAATTCCTTCAGCGGTAAGGCCCATAAATCAGACACAAAAGATTTACGTATCAGCCGAATAAGAACTTTCGTGGTTTTACCAGTTACTTCAGACGCCGTGTTATGTTATAACAGCTTTACTGCATTGGAGTAAAGAACGATGCTTTAATGTCGCAGGTACTAATGGCACATATTATGCAGTCCACTTTTCACGTGCAAGTAAAATGTTTAACAATAACTAGCGACGGAAATAATCTACGGTTTATACTCGGTTTCCCTATATAATGTTTATATTTTTCACATATACAACTTTAACAGAGATTTTATACACTTAAGCTCTTGGACGTTTAGTCATAATAAATACTTAAGTAAACGAAACTAAGATTGCCGAGTCTACATTCATCACCTACGGATGAAATACCAGCGATGAGACTTTGTTAATTTACCACAAGAGTGAAACACGAGAGATTCGTTCAAAACTAAGTTGCTGTGTCAACTACAAATTAAGGCATTTCATACTTTTTGCTGGTGGGATTAAAGTACCTTTTCTAAGCCTGCTAAGTTTAACAACCACCAAACAGTAATGACTCTCAGGAAATTAAATTAATTATATACATCTAAGTTTTCCCAAGCCTTGTTTTTATATAGCACACGAATACGTACAAATATTTCAGCTTCATTCATAAGTCGACATAAGCTCGTAAAAACATTTTAATTTTCTTTAAGTCCTTTCTTCGTATTTCAAATTATTTTGAAATATTTGTAGTGTTCTATACATGCATTTGAAACTTTACTATGTGCCATAGTTTACACTGTCTCTTGTTTTTCATCTTTTCTTCGATGGTTACGTAAGCATACTTGATTTTGTAACAGTACTGCATTTCACAGTGCATAGTTTCCACTCTAAATAATTACACGGCTTACAAAGTTCAAGTTATCTTTATCCAGCTGAAATTACCTCCAACGCAGGTTAACAATCAGTCTATTATGGAAAACTTACGTGGTTTTGTGGTAAATTAATTGCAACCGCCTTTGTAACGAAGTGGCTACTAATGCCCTAATGACAGTTTATCATCATTCATGGCCCCCTATTAAAGCGCATCTTTCAAAATACAATTCTACCTGTTACAATCCAATAATCGGGATTTCATATTTGTGAGCAATATTATTGATTGCACTTAAAATTTAAGTCAGTATCTAGGATACATATAAAAGTTTTGTCCTAATTATTTTTTATTAAAATGCGTATTTTCGCACACATAAAAAAGCAGCACGCATTATAATACACAATACACTGTACACATGAATACAAGACAAGTCATCTATCGACAAACTACTACAATTACGTACTTTCTACGTAAGCCCTACTGCCGTGGTTCCAAAATCCAATTCCGTTTCGTTGAGATTTCCACTGCCACGTTTTTCACGCACTGAACACGATGGAATTTTATTTTGTTTATATAAGAACAATCCAATTACATCCACGTTATTAAAGTTTCTATCACAGCCCTGAGCTTTGAGTGTGTTCTGTTTTTCTTATTTTTTATGTCAATTTATTATTATCCTTTGAGTTATATTCACACTGGCCACCATTCTAACCCAAGTTGCCAATACCACGCACAACATGAAACAAGGAATTTATTTAATTCTTTCTACTGGAGAAATATATAATGGTTGATCTATACTGATATTACTAATGTAGGAAGGGTAAAATGCCATCCATTGCTCTGAGCATTATTTTATGCTGGAAACTCGTGATCTGAGACTTCCAATGCAAACACTAGAGAAATATTTTTTCAATATAAGTGCATATAACAGCAAGAAATTCGGCGATGTAAGTCTATTTTTCTGAATCTTCGTTAATGTTAAACGGAAGACCTTGCTGTTTACTTAATACAGTGCACGAAAAACACTTTCGAACAGAACTTTTATCGTAAAACTCTATATCAGACTCAAGGTCCATCGTCGACTACAATCCTTTTAGTTGTGATAATAACTGAATGAATATATGTTTATGAAAATAAGATTAGGGCCGTATTAATTACGTAATAATTTTATACCGAAAAAATTATTTCTGGTCTCTTCCAAAATGGACAAGCATCGTTTAATTTTCAATTAAACTTAAATAGTAACTTCTGTAAAGCGTAACTAAATTTGTGTACAACATTATTTATTCAGTTTGGAGTCTCGTTAAAATCCATGCAGTCGTTTTTATTTGCCTTCGTTAGGAGAAACGTACTCTACGCGCAACCCGGAATAAATTTACACAACGATGCGTTACCTCTCATCGCAAATGCGCCATGCATTACTGTTTAACAATTCATTAACACTACACTAAATTAAATAATTTTGACAGCACAATGAAGCACATTATTCTAAAACTGGTAATAAACATCTTTAACTGTCGTATTAACACATACAATTTGATACTGGATTTTGTTCACTGAAATTTTGACAGCACAATGAAGCACATTAATATAAAACTGGTAATAAGCATCTTTAACTGTGGTATTAACACATTACAATTTTATACTGGATTTTGTTCACTCCAATAGTTTCATTAGTTGTGGTTTTCTTGGACTTTTGAACTCAGACGCATTTGGATTTTAATTTATTCCTATTAATTTGATAAGTAACCAGTATCAACCATCAAACCTGTCGCCCACGTCTCTCGTCCTCCACATCAGTTCTCTAGCCTGTGCAATCCTTCGATTTGGAGTCTAGGAACAACAATTTCATTAATTCTCGGCATAATTCAGAGAATACGCAACAAAATACATTTCTGTAAGTATCTCAAACGATAAAGAAATAGTGTTACAGCATTAGTATACTAACTATTTCAATTCTGGCTGATTTTATATTACACGAAATTTTAATTCACTTACAATGCAATTATGAACTGGCGTAGTATCTTACGAAGGAGCCAGTGTAAATTTCACTAGATTTGAAACACAATAAACAATTTACAACACGACATGACGACTAATGATATTACTAATGCCCAAATTTTTACAAATATATTTGAACTAACGCGAATGTCTCATATGAAAAACACGAACGTAGTTGTTAAGAAACTTAAAGTTGTCTTTTAAATTTAGCAACGAACCAATGCCAAGCTTAAAGAATACGCAATATTTAGAAAATTCACGAAAAGTGTAATGTAAGATTACTTCATAAACATGTAACATCAATAATATTAAATACGTAACAATAAAAGAAATAATATCTCAAATTGTAATTCAACATGGCATAATTAAATGAAAAATTTCTTACTGCTTAAATCATTATGTGACATCAATGGTATTTTTATAGAATGATATAAAAATACAGGAACAAAATATTATTGACACAAACAAACTCAGCAACAAGGATGAATATCGAACTTAAACACGGCGCTGGTAACAGCCAAGACTATCTACAAGTATACCTATTTGATGACACTGCACCAACTGCAGGCCGAGGAGGGACTGAGATTTGTTGTTTCTTTTGATTCGTGGAGGTAAAACTTGTTGAATTTGAAATTTCGTTTTCCTTCAAGTAAAGAACGATAGACAGATTAGTACCTACTTATTTACGTGCATTAAGTAGTATGAATATCCATAGCCGAGACTATTTCTTCTAAGCAGCGCTGTGTTCGGTCTATTTAAGTCCCACAAATACACACAGAGAACGAGGCAAGCGAATAACACTTTTATTACTCGATGTGCTACATACATATTCAGTCAATTGTATGTATAATCTACCAAATGGCTCGAAATATACTACAAAACATCTTGAACAATATGACACCTACGGCCAGGAACATTTATCGCACACTGTATATAGAATCTACGCACGAATTTCTTGTAGTAACGATCAAAATTAGTTACTACTGATTATTTTGTAAGAGACTTAAAAGACAGTACGTGCTCTTATATACAAATTAAGGTTTACAACCAGTAAAATGCAATTATAATAAGATGCTTTCTCTTGACAGTGTGTTACGACGTAAGTACTGTTTACCATGTAGAAGTATTTGTGCGCTTTATAAAATAATAAATGAAATACGTTTAACAAAACGTATGAAATATTTAAATTAAAGAAAATTTGGAATAACAGCCACTGAAACAGGCGTAAAGTTTGTGTTCAGCCTGCGTATAGAAATGTTTTCATGTGTAAGATGAAGTGTGCCGTTCTGAAAATTGTATATTACTGGATATTTCATACAGGAAAAAGAGGAATTAGGTCAGAGAATTCACATTCGACCAGAGAATATCTAACTGTCACTGTGCGTATCGTAATTGGCTGTGAATTGTATAAATCCGCTTTATTATGGCAAAATCTAAGTATCTAGTGGATATAAATTGGTGTTGTAGAAAATATTCATTTAACTTAACACGGCTAACTGAATAATCAGCAAAATAACATAACAAAAATAAGAAAACAAAACATTGCCGTCTCTTACGGACTGCTCCGATAAGACGAAATCTCAATCCCAACATGTTAGACCTCCTTTAATCGGACGAAATATGGACGTTTTTAATAAGAGTTATCTGTTATCTTTGAACAGTATCAGCTTTGTCAGCTTCAATACACACACACACACACGCACATGAACATTGACGCAGTCGATTTGAAGGACACATTTCATATGCCTAAAATGGTTAATGTCTTCTATCAGTTCAAAAATGATCCCTTTGCAAGCATGCTTTAAATTAAAATCAATTGTCTAGTGAGAAGACTATTCTTCTCTTAACCACTAAAAACTCCTGGTGTAGTTTCTCTGTATAAACTTACACCACACAGCAACTTCGAATATTTCGCAACTTAAACTCAGTACTGCACTAATCAATTCTATTTTGTGATGTAGCATTATTTGTGTTTAATTACAGCGTTCTCAGTGACTAGCTGTAAGTACTGTGGAGTCCTGACTTCATACTATTAAATACGTTAATACAGAAAACTCTCGTAAGCGACAAGAATGGATTATAATATGAACAAGAACGTATTTGAAGGGTATGAAACGACACTGTGCCGAAGACTTTAGCATCTCTGCTACCGGAAAAAGACTCATAATACCAAATAAATATAAACTTTTTTGGTCTTACGTCCTTCAAAATTATATAACTTTCATTTAAATATAACAAATGTGTATAAATACTAGATTAGTATGTCAGCCATTAGACTAATGGCATGCGAAAGATATTTTAAATCCAGAAAAGTCAGTATGACGACAATCAGTATAACCAACTTCAAAAGTGATATTTTTCTTAAATACACCACATACAATGGACAATATTCAACACTTTTCCTAGAATGAATCGAACACTATCAGACTTTTAGTAAACCATTAATGTTGTCTGATAGTAATTATTAAACGAACGCGCAACCTGTAGAGTAAATGTAAGACAGAAATGGAAGTACGAGAGAAAATTTTCTCCACCTGCCAGCGCTGTATATGAAGGAGAACCAAGTCACTTTATACTCGTATAATGGAGAGTTTACTGTATTAACATTCAAAAAATACTTACAGTGCACTTAGGCCTATGTTACAGTTTTCATACAAGCAAAATACAAAAGAAATATCAAAGAAAATATGTGAAGGCATTGCTGATTTTAAACCATACCCCCAACACAACTTACTCTGACGTGGTAACCTCAGTTATCAACAGTTTACTCTAAGAACACAAAAGACACACAAGAAATGCAGATCACTGTTAGAAGTGGCCCACGCACCCAGTAAACATCCATAGTTCAAACTCTGTCAAGACATTTTCACAAAATAATTTACTGATGTCACTAAACACAATCAACAAATAATATAAACTTCAAAAATAAATGCTCATGTTAAAGATATTTTTTCTCTTATAGATAAAGCTTCAGCGCGCCTGGTGTCTTCGTTAATTGAAGAAAAACTATGCCATCACACATCCAGACATTCTCAGGCTACTCGTAATCAACACAATACTTAAAAAATGTGCAACTTTTCCAAGGAAAACGGGCACCTTCAAAACAGACGCTCCCAAACTATAATTAATAAAGAGACAATCTTCGATATTCTATAAGTAATCAGGAGACACGGGACACTTACATAAATACCACGTTAACTTCACAACCATTTACATTGAACTAAAAACTCGTACAGACTAGGAATGTTAACATTTTCGGTAACAGAACATTAGTAATTGGGTTATTTTGACCTGAACTTTAAACCACAGATTAGATTAATCCAAATATTTAATTCAATTAAAATGTAACTAGATATTACAACACTTACTAATATACCTATTCAGTGCTACGTACTGGTACTCGATTCTACACATAAAACATTTCTGAAACAAAGGGAAAATAAGTCTGCCTAGGAAACTAACGCCTCTACTTAAGAGTACAAGATCTTTACGTACACTATTGTCAGTTCAACATTTAATATACAACTGAACTGACATGACTATTGATTATATGGACCAGATTCAGAAGTGGGCAACATTGGACTAGAAATATGGTAAAAGGCTACAAAGAGCTGATAATTTCATACGTAAAATAAATCTTTGTGATACACATCGGATGAAAAGCCCGGATGGGATATAATTACCTTTTTATGGTGGCTACTACTTATCATGGCATTACTGACATGACACGGCATTTCCTGTCACTTATCGGTTTAAGGTCCCATGAAACTTAAATTTCGACTTTGCTGGAAGTTATTTGATGGAACTGTTTCGAACAGTTTAGCTAATGTTGAAGTGCAATGGGTCAGACAAGATTACAGACGGACAAGATTAATTAATTAAATTATTCTGCATTTGACTTATTTCGTCTGTCAAATACGACAATACTTGCAGCGATTAGTAACAGAAAGTAGCTAGGTTTAAAATCTCGCTCGTCTGTTACCATTTATCCTACAAATTGAAACAATAAAACTAGTTCAGAAAACAAAATGGCTGATTCAGGACTCCAAAAATATTACATGAATCAACTAGTCGCTCTACATACCTCACATTCCCATAACTTAGATAGAAGTCAAAACAAATCTAAATCTAAAGATGCGATTACATTTAATGTACATAGCAACAGTTTCCATGAAGATTCAACGATTTTGAAGCCCTGTCCAGGATAACAAATATAAAATTAACAAAGCTTCCATTTATACAAATATGGCTGAGAATCTGAATGTTTCACATTAATAACTCTAAGATAATTCCTCTGGAAACTAGGAGCTTTGTCCGTTTTGAGCTTTCCCGACGAATGGTTCGAAAGACGCTTATGAGTCAAGTTGACGTCGTACAGCCACGCTTGGAGTACGTAAGCATTGAAAGGAACTACATAGTCATGATTCATTGTCAGCTAAATAAAATGGACCCGCAACAGACACGAGTTAATAACGCTGTATTCAGACGTCATGCTTGACTTTAATACTGGAAAATATTGAAGTTTCAGCATGGTGCTTGAAGGAATAACACAAATCATTTATGTTCGTGCCTGAAACCAAAACATTGGAATTTATAAAATGTCAAGAAATTTAAAAAAGAAACACACAACAACCAAAATAATGGAATGCCATGAAGAGGAAATTATGGAATTTTAGAACACAGAAGAGAAGAAGAAAATGGAAAAATTCATTTACAAGTGGCCGTTCATAATCCTTCTGCGTCGAGGTGAAGGGAAACCAATAGAAAGTTTTCAAAATTAACAGAACATCAACAGAGCGAAACATTTGACGTCTTTCAAAGGCGAATCCATCAGTTCTGATAAGCAACTTGGCCCGCTTTTATTTAAATGAAGCATCTAACAGCACTGGAATCAAAGCAATCTACAGTAAACTCAATAACTTTTCAGGCCTTCAGAGGTTCGTTACACCACTTTGCTCCGAGACTGCATTCCATTAGCCCACTTCAATAAGTGTCATAACATTGATAACAATCCTGCAAAGATTTTATAGTTTCAAGAAACATACTTCATTTCTAAGGCTAATTAAAATACTTCGAGACATTCTGAACTTTTGACTCAAGAATTCCCGGATCACTACAAACAAAAACTGTTAGAGATTCGGAGCTATCATTTAAGCTAGTCGTTCGAATAAAACATTTATTTTTCAGCAACCGCATTGCATCATAGCCATTGAGTGAATTCAGTTTCTTCATAGCAGAGACGAAAAATGCTTATACACGTCTGGAAAAGCACATGCTTAAGCAGAAACACAGTCTAGGAGCAGATTTTGTAAAATCTACTTTAGAGTTCAATGCATACTTTTTCATATTTTCAGAAAGTTTATGAGGTATACTGCCTATAAGCACATTGTGTTCACTGATAAGTTGATTGAAACTGTCACTTCTCGGCACATCTCGGCTGGAACTCCATGACCCCCTCCAAGCGCTAAGAATATTTTCCCGATACAAGTCAAATATCACTCCACGAAAACAATAAAAACAACTTGTTTATTTATAGCAGTTCCTACCGGAAGCAGGCAAGTGACAGTTGCGTTCAAATATCAGTATTATTAAAAACTAAATTCTAGTGGATTAATAATTTTTCTCCTGCTAATATCAGAATATGTTTGAACAGCTCAAGATATTACGTTGATAGACAAGCCTACGTTCTTAACTGCCTTAGAAACAAACTGGCAAATAATATTGATATAATTAAGACTAATTCTTCAAAATAATGAAATGATCTACATAAACAAAATTTTGCCTACAAAATTCTTTCGGGGCCATACGTTATAAATTATCTTACCACGTCTTCCAGTCAATATGTTAGTAATTTAATCGTTATCAGAACAGTGTCAGTCTCTTCATTCTCCATCTTTCCCGATTTCGGTTTGGAACAAACAAGTACCGTCTGCCGGCAAACAGAGTGACGGCAATGTTAACTGGGGGCAGCCATCCAGATCTGCAGCTTGGCTTCTCCTCCTCCACCCCTTCAGATAACTTTCTCTCTTCTAAGACGGTTTCAGTGGGAGAGAGGGATTTTGCCCCTTCCCGAAGTTGAGGATTAATAAGGGAGTCATCCACACAGAAGGAAACTGAGTTGACATCCCTTTAAGTCCAAGTTTTAAGGCCGAATCATAACAGAATGTGACTTCTAGGCGTGTCAGAGCGAGTCATTATACTCTGTGTGCCAAGAGACGTGATTAACACTGGAACGAATACCTCACGGAGAGAATTAGAAATCTCATTTGAAATTACCATAGATTTAAACCTTCAAAGCTGAAGCTCGCCTAAATTATATTTAAGAATTCGGACCACACCTCAAAGAAAACAACACTTATCAACTACTACCAGTTAAAGCCTTGAAGATGGAGGCAGCATGATTCTTCGAAACGATTAATATACACGGCGTTACAACTCAGAACAACATCAGTCGAGATTAAGAACTTCTTCCATAGAAAATTTGAGATATTTACACGTACGACTTCGAGTGAACGCGTTCTGTTACAAAGATTTCCGGCTAAAGACAATTCAAATCCATTGCTAAACTAACTGAAATCTAAACACTACGATCTGAAGTCCATAACTTGGCGCAGAATTCGATAATAATCATACCGGTGCACGCGATGTTCCTTGCCATGACTCAAAAACGACAGATCACATAAGTGACCAAGCACGACGAAGTCAGACGTGTTGCTACGAGGCAGACAATTCGCCTTCTAGACACTGCAAGCGGATTTAAGGAAATATGTATAATTCTATAGCCTAAAACGTCTTTCAGATGTAGATAACGGTTGTCTGACGAGGGACGGAGTACGATACAATACACACGCGTGTATGGAACGCGTTTAAACAGAAGCAAAGGTTTCTCTATGACTAGTTTTGAACTCAATCTGCGTCGACAGTGTAACAAAATTGGTAACCCGTACACCAATTTGCGTTATACATAATTTATAAATACATTTTTTTTCTATTTTCTATAGCCTACACCAACGATCTTGACATCCATTTGGTGCAGAAACAACCCTTTTGCTAAAAATATCACGCTAAAGAATTCTGCGTGAGCAGTAACTTTTGATTTGAGATTACAGCTCCGGAGCGAACATTACTTTCATAAAAATTCGTTTTAGTAGACTAGGAGATTAAACGTGCGGACGAAAAAGAAATCTTACAATTTGGCGTTACTCCTATTCACTATATGCGAAGAACGCATGAAACATCGAGCATTATAACCACCGCAGGCAACAACAGACTGAGATCTGAACTTTCACGTGAATTCTACAATGCCAAACGATGCAGAAATTTCACTTTCAGCGGCAAGCCCGAGAAATACGTTACAGTGTAAATATTAGCACATCTACTCCGGAGTAGGCATGTTACTATATTCTAACTGCTGGCAAGTAGAAAATTCTAACGTATAATGTACTGATACTAGCAGAAGATAATACACCTAGATAAAATTCGTATTATTATAGAACGCAAGTATATGAAAATATTCTGAAAAATCTGAATGTGTCATTTCTTAAACAAAACTGTAATTACGTTAAAACCAGAATATTTTTCAGTGTGACGGAATCACCAGTTGCTTATAAAGTATAGAGAATATAACTCACGTACGAAATAGAACATCCAAGTCATTCAATTACGCTGATGAAAAATGTAAGATTTTCCTCCAAAAATGTCATCCAAGCAAACCTATTCATATTTCAATATTAGTCTATTACATTCCCTTTATTATTTGGGTAAAATCGGACGTAAAGTTAGTAGTTGATTGGACACAGAAAAAAGAAGTTAGTCTATTACATTCCCTTTATTATTTCGGTAAAATCGGACGTAAAGTTCGTAGCTGATTGGACACAGAAAAAAGAACCCTCCGGCCGTTGCAAATCGATTAAAACTGAGCATCAACCATCCAGAAGTAAACACGAAGAACATCTGTGGCTGACGTTGGTCGACGTTTCTTCCACCTCGTGGCTGTCCTAGTCGACGTTTTTGTCTGCAGGGCAGAGTGAAGTATCTGACTAAGGTTTTTCATAATCTCGACGTCTGATGACTGCGAAGTGAGTCATCTGGAAGGAGTTGCTTTTCTTGCTGCCTCGCTCCAGGGTTCCTGTCATGCTATACCCCATGTTGAAATCAGAAGTGGACACATTCGAGGTCAGGTACAGCTGTTTGCAGTGGAAAAACAGCATCAACATTATACCCTCAAGTATAATACACAGATTTCTCGATTCAAGATAACTAAACTCTGACACATGTATCACAAGCTGTTAGTTTAATTCTTTAACATTTTAAAAAATATTTCAATTCCAGCATGACAGATGGCGTTTTTTTAAAAACGGTGAAAAATTGACGGTTCATCGAATTTAAATTAAACTCATATAAGTTGCGTTGAGCATAAATAAGTTTTCCTGGAAGGACTGAGGAAAACCACCAAAAACGAAGTAGAAATGTTAATATTCAACTATGACGTTCGGTGACAACAACTGTGAATCGTCGAGTTTTGCGTTTTGTTTTCAGAAGATCATAGCGATCGTGGTGTTAAGTAATTTTATCCACTACTTGCTTTGGCTTAATGTTATGATGGGACTTTTTATAAGTACTAGATCCAAAATTTACAATGCATTTAATACATGTGTGAGTTAATCTTATAATGAAGTATATTTAATATAATCTGACACATGAAGATAAGAAAAATAAATTGTACAAAAACGTATTTATGGAAACAGTCACAATTATTTCAATTATAAACTGTCCTGAGTAAAATAATCACTAAAAGTTTCTAATTTTGTACCTTACATAACGATATACTGAAGTCATTAAACATAATATGATTTTAATAACAATATTAACTAAACATTTTACATAGAAAAATACACTGTTCAAAAATACATACAAAATTAAGTGGACTATAAAATATTTAGATTTTTCCTACTATTTACAAATATTTCTGTGATGTTAAGTCTATTTACTATAAGTAACATCGAATAGTAAACATTTTCATGCAAAAATGGTGGCTATAAACAGACGCAAATACACAAACATTACAGATGCACAAAACATTCTTAAAATTATACAGGAGTAGAAAACACTGCTCTTGAGGATAAGTACTACAATTTATTAGACGGCATCAATGTGTAACAACACAAATGAAGCGAAACAGTGACATGCAGCAGCACAAATAAGAAAATACAACAAACTGCAACATTCCACAAACATTCTTTAAATATAAAACGTTCATATGCACAAGTGCACTTAAATCAGTACATAGTTATATAGAATCTTTCTAGATACTAATTCCTTATTTTATAAAAGGAACGTCGTTAGTTTGGAGAAAATTCGTCAACAGAATGATTTTCCCGTTATTTAAACACAATAATTAGAGATACGATAATCTGTGTTCGCCTGCATAAGTGGATGCGTGCGATGCGTGAGTTTAGAGACGCTATCAGCATCTAGGGCGATTTGAGCTTCGATTGCCCAAAGCTGCAGAAAAGGTCCTGTTTCTGGGTGTTAGCAACATGTATATATTTGGGCTGTAGGCCTATTTCTTCCAGCTTAATGTATTTATCAGCATTTCATTTAGCGATGCTGCCAGCAACTCGGAGTATAAAGGACTGAAAGACAGGATGATTAAGGATTAGTGAATTAGAATGTATGTAAAAAGAAGCAACCTTAATTCAATTACCGGTACTGGACAGGTATTTGCCTGGAGGGAAGCAGGAAAAACTAAAAAACGCAGGCAGGACAACCGGTCTCTGGGCCGAGATGCGACGTTCGAGGTGAACACATTTCTCCATACGTTCATAATAAAATTATTCACGTTACGCTCCGTTTGATTCACTTCTCCCTCAGGAAGGCAGCCGTAAGTATCTCCGAAACGTCGGAAACACAGCCTACATCTACACGGTTACAATATACAAAGACAGTACACACAACACCACTGAACCGCGGAAAAAATTATATCTGCTGTGTACATATATATAATGTACAGCAATTAATATGAAATACGCAGTACTAATTAAAACGAGTATACATTATGCAGAAAGAGAGAAAGAAAGAAAAGAATACGTGACTTGAAGAGGTAAAAAGGTACATACGTTTCGAAATGTTTTCGTTCTAGGGAAAATTAGGTGCACATTTCATAAAAGGAACACTGATTTAATGAGAACTTGTGTGTAAGTCCATGAAACGAAGGGTTAGTATTTGCAGACAATTGAGAAAAGACTTTACAATTAAGCAACATTAATTATACGGGCAAAAACGTTATCAAACCATCTTCCAAATCAGCGAGACAGAAGCATTAATCACTGCAATGTTGCATTAAACAGATGCCACTGAACACTGTGTGAGACAATACGTAATTGAACATTAAGTTCTATATGGCATGGGCTTCGTATTAAAAGTTAGACAACAGTGGAATATACGTACAAGGATACAGAAGTCTTCAAATACAAACTTTCATTACGAGAGATTTTATCAGTTTCATAACTTTCCTTGTCATTTTACTCGACCACAAAAAAAATCAGTTTCAATGCCGAGAAGAAAACGCGAGCCTACTGTCAGTGCTTCAAATGAACTTTATTAGTGGTATTCAAATTATTTTTGAAAATAAAGGAATTTACGTCACATATAGCAACCTTCATTCATTCACCAAAACTCGTATATACAGATTATTACTTACTGAATATTTCCCAATGCAGAAGACAATAAATGAAATCTGTAAAACGATCAAAAATTTTATAGGCATTTATCACTTAGGTCTCTTTTCCTTCTTGCAGTAATTTTACAATGGATGAAATAATCTAATTATAAAATTTTAATGACATTGTGAATTTCATACACTGAGATTCTAATGGCGGCAAAGAAGCCGATGTTGATCTGCTGTGTTGTAAGGCTGTGTGGAATTTTAGAAACATACTGTTTCCATCTTCAGACACTTCAGCTCTAAAGGAAAAGGGAATGTGTTCCTCTGTAAAGTTGATTTCTACCTACAACTCCACGCGGATGTTAAAACCTCTTAAGACCTACTTCACATGCTAAAACGAAGAATTCCTAAGATATATTGAAATAATTTGAAGTAGCATAACCCGATTTATGAACAGTAGATTCATTGAATTGTATACAACTGACGTACTGTCCCATTGCACTCACATTCCTGTTCAATACATGACGAATGCAATATATCACGTCTAAATCCACACCGATGACCACAGTGAAGTTAATTTTGAAGAAGGAAGTTGAAAAATTATTGTATATAGCTGACAATAATGATTTTGATCGAGAATTATTACAATAAATTTTATCATCCTTCTTATAAATAGATCCAATAGATTCCTTCCACTGTTGTGGTAATTTTTCCTTATTGAAAATCGGATTTATGTTAGTCGATCTCAGAACGTAATACATTACCTCCATCCTTAATTCGCCTAAATGTGATCAATACCTGGTGACTTACAACCTAGCTGTATTTCAGTCCGCTTAAAATAGCTAATTCAATGAACATTCAGTACCTAGCAAAAGTAATTCTTACATATACTCAAAGCACTGTGGGAGTCTACAAGCAGATAGCCTTTCTTATACGTTGCCAAATCGATAATACAGACATTAAAACTTGTTACCTTTGAAATCCGTTATCGTCTCTCGTTTCCCCGAGATCGTCAGTTACAATGCTCCTCACAGACCTATTTAATTCTACGTTTACTTACCTCTGAAATTTACAGAGTGTCATTTAAAAAAACTAATTCAATGCGTGGTACCTTGATTACGGAACAAAATTCCAACAGTTGAAGGAATGTTTGGGTCCCTCAGCAGCAACTGCATTTACCCAACTGAATTTTCTACTTTGTCGTGCTTCTGAATGAATAGTCAAGGTCTAAAGATTTATCGATCCTGAGGGCGGTTTCTTGGCCAACACATTCCTTCGCCTAGTTCCACCCACGCTACCCGGGGAGATGCCACTGAAAGCCGTCGGCAAACAGGAAGACAGATGAAAGAAAGGAAGATGAAGCGATAGATATCTGCAGCTTACGTTCCGCGGTGAAGCAATGAACAGTCAATTGCTTAATCACTTTTTAAGACAGTGCAGAAATAATATAAATAACTTAATAATGGTGTACGATATATCGTATATATATCTCCGGTCTCTCACTCTTACGGAATAAAACATATTTAATATACACTCGTGTAATAATGAGAAATATCTACCAAAATTGATGAAAGACTCTCGGGTTACAAGCCACGTCTTCTGCCAACGTTTCGAGAACGATCTCTGCTCTCATCCTCAGGGCTGGTGCGCTACAAAGGATCAGATTTGTTACGCAGTTGCTCTCGAAACGTTGGCAGAAGATATGGTTTATTTACCATACAGCCACCTGACGTGGCTTGTAGCCCGAGAATTTTTCATCAACTTCAGTCGCCGCGAAACCTTCACTTTATACATCTACCAAAATGTCTGTTTCCGATCTATCTACCTAAAGAACAAACGAATGAAAAAGAACCAAACAACTAACCACGAAAACAAATAATTAAATTGATATACCAATTAATTGGTGATACGTGTACTGTGATCGTAATTCTGAGAGCCCAGAATAAAGCGGGTTACAGCCAATACATTTATCTCAATGATTTGTAATTATATTAAGTTATAAACCTTGATCGGATACGGTAATACTTCTGGATCACCTCCAGACACAACTGTGTTGTCTACTATTTCATCTCTGACCGATGTAAACATCAAAAGCATCACTTCAAACAATAAAGTTGATCCATTATATGAAAATATCTGGACACGACCTCCAAAAAACTACACTACGAAAAATTGTAATTAAGTTTTAAATTTAATATAATTTTACACCTGATGATGGTTTAATAAAACCGAAACATGTTGTAACTGTTCCAATTGTAAATCGATTATTCGATATGGAACACAGAATGATATTTTAATTATTTTAATTATCTTATTTTAAATACATTGTGATTTGACGGAATAACCAAATAATTTAATTTTAATTTATATTAAGTTATAAAAATACGTTTTTGGCGTTATAACTTAAACGCCAGATAGTTAGTATGTAATCTGTTATTTAATGTTGCTTTTAATACACTAAATAGAATGTCAAATAGAACGAAATGCATTCAGATTTTTAATTTACGACTTCGTCAGAATCATTTCCTGAGTGCATTTTTGAATATTTTGAAGAAAACAGTACTAATGCGCCACTGGCATAAGAACGGAGCTAACGTTTCACACAAGCACAGTATTAATACGCTTTCTATACAGAGTCCACGAAACTAAATGTGTGTAAAATTAACAACGGAATAAATGAACCTAACAGTGCAGAGATACAGACGCGGAATGGAATGGACAAATAGTGGACGAATGAAAGGGTAATGAATTGATACAGCATGTGCACATAAATGGACGAGCGGAACGTGGAAATGATGAAGCCGTTATCTGACATCATAACAAGGTTGAAATAACTGATGTCGCCGCATGCATGGAAATCACAGTACAATATTGGTGTTAACCAGCAAGTTCAACTGATACTTTTATGCGGATTATAAATTAGTGCACATTGAAATAATAATTATATTACCCAGTGATACGTGTATTTTACTATAATAGAAATTAATATTCTGTCATCCAGCATCATGCATGTCAAACCCGCTACGCTCTTCGATGTTTCATGCGTTCTAAATGGGCTCCAGAATTACGCATGGTGTGTAGCCCCAAGTTTCCAGACTTTTATAAATTTTAAGTTTAAAATGCTCTTCAAATAGCTGATTGTGTAATTAATTAAAAAGGATGGAAACATTTTTCAATGACATTCATATTTTTACGCGCTATGGACAAGAACAGGTGAATGAAAAATGCATCCTAAAAGTTAAAAATTAATTAGTAAAGATTGGCTCTCATAATTTTGCCCACACTTTAATAGTCCCTGGAAACGTCACCCTAATGCCTTCGGTGGGCATTGAAATTGACATGCAATGATCGAAATTAACGCAGTAAAACGGGCCCTTGAAATTAAGTTCCCATTACCTAAAGAATAAAACCATATAGGTTTCCGAACGAAGGATTTTGAGAAAACCACAATGATGGATAAAAATAAGACTTGAGCGTATAATTTACTTCTGACAGTCATAATGAATCAAAGACGTAAACAGAAGAAATGTGTTAACACACAACATTTTCTTCGATATTACAACAAATACGTTGGACGCAAATATGTTAGCTTATACGATTCCTTAACGTTGAACTTCAACAAGCAGATAATTTTGATTTCCTCGGAAAACTATGTCGTAAGATTTATTCACCAACAAGGTGCCTCCTAAGTTGTTGTGCAGTCTACTTACAATAAAGCATACATAAACAATTTATCTCACAAATGCAAAACAAGTTTCATATTAGACAACATATTTATTATTTTAACAAACATTTATAAGCAGTAACAGAAATAAAAATAGTTATCAGGACATGGTGAAATCACTATTCATTATTCTTAAAACCACGCGAAAGAAGGAAATTCTAATTGGAACTGGAACAAGTACAACATGCATGTAAAGAACAGTCACAAATGAAGTTTGCAAGACATATATATTGTTATATTTCTACTTCCAAAGTAAAATGGACCTAAATCGAAGTTTAAGAGTCAAAGTACCCATGAGTATTTAGACTTCGTTTATGTTGTGCGTGGGACATAACCCTAAAATGGACGTGAAATTCAGAAACAATCTGTATGTCTTAAAGTGAGTCATTCTCCCTTCTTCTTTAACATCGATTTCTATTAAGTACTTCTTCTGTTTTATTTATTTGCACTTTAATGTGGCCTTTCATCAACAATTTATGTGTTATAAGTGAGCTATTAGCTGCCAGAAAAAGAAAAATGTTCACGGCCCCCTAGAGGCCGCGGCTTCAATTTTGGTGAACACAGGTTTAAAGAACACGGGGAAATAGTAACAGGAGTCATAAGAAATTAATTATAAATTACAGCAAGTGTGAAATGACAACGGTGACTACGTGTAGAAATTATGTACTTCATGATTCATCAAGCTGTACGTATGTGGTTTCGATACGACGCGGAATTTTGTCAATAAGTCGTATTCCCTGTTTTATGTAACGTATTTTCCCCCACCCCCACCAATAGACACCTGCCCCATCCAAAGAAACTACTGGAAATATCACGTTAAGCCTAAGAAATGAAATCGTTATTATTATTATAGTTATTCCTGCTTAAATTAATAAATTTGTAAAAGTAATTCAATCCACATAATGTTTTACTGGACTCTATGAAATATCTTGGTCAAATTGTGACACATCAAAGATCCAATGTGCCATTTAAAAATATCTGTGCCTTGTACACTCATTTCTTGACTGCCCCCGTAACACAGCAATCCACATCTTCTCAGACAGATAATTCAATCATGCATACAGACAAACATTTCATTCTAAAGTGTGTAGAAATCTAGCATGTTACCTTGAAATCAGGGTCAGGAGACATACGTTTAAAGGACCCAACAATATAAAGGTTTCCCGTACCCGTATCCACCATCTTGGCTTGTGTACTGTACCTGAAACAAAGACACATTAACCATCAGTTTGCGTCTTTAAAGGTTCATTCAAAATCCTTCTATTATCAGTTACCTATATTAGGATGTTATTGCCGTGACCCAGTCATGACGTTAATCTATCCGTGACCTCAAACTGACATGAGTGACCCCCAGATTTCTACAGATCGGCAGAAATACGCGTTTGAAACAAATACTTTCAAATGAACTTTAAAATTTCAAAGGTATTTATTCGGGAAAGCATCGTACTGATATCGTCGTGACTTTGTCATGACGTTGACCTGTCCGTGACCTCAAACTGACATGAGTGTTGTGACTCAGGTCACTACAGATCGGCAGATATATTTGTTTGAAATAATGACTTTAGAAAAATCTTTAAAATATACTTGTTTAATTTTATCAGTCCAATCACAATAAAATATTATTATTAAATATTAAAATATTAAAATATTACAATTAACATTTAAATATTTAAAATATATTAAAATGATGCTCTCTATCGAAATGTTCGATTTACATTAGAGCATCATCTTTTACACTACATGTTTCAGTTCCAATGAACCATCTTCAGGTGTATAATCCATATAAACTCAAATGTAATATCCTATGTGCAATTCTTCGTCAGATGTCCATCAAATATCAGAAAGTTTTTCTCTTCCAGGCCTATTCTATTCTACTATCGCATTCAAGGTCGTTTTGTAATGTTTGTTGTGCTCAACATGATCTTGTGTGGGTGAAACGTTTTGTAGTAGTTTTTGTATCGGTTTATAAATTAAATAATAATGATGCTCTAATGTAAATCGAACATTTCGATAGAGAGCATCATTTTAATATATTTTAAATATTTAAATGTTAATTGTAATATTTTAATATTTAATAATAATATTTTATTGTGATTGGACTGATAAAATTGAACAAGTATATATTCAACACAATATGACGCAACATTATCATCTCAATCTTTAAAATATAAAAGGCCTCTATTCGGCAATTCGATGGACGGATATTGTAGTGAATGTTAGATGACCGTAACCTTAATATTTTACGCATGACTATTTTTTAAGACGGGCTGATATTAGAAAGGGATTGCAATGCGCCATAACATTTGAAGAGGCCGGAATAAATCCAAGCTATATTTATACGTAAACCTATTTTTTCACATCACCATTTGACGCTAAAGCGCTACTAATCAGAAGATCCAAACCTTAACCAATTAAATTACAATGTTAAATGCAACTACAAGCTCTTCTACGTGTTAACTTGAACCCCTGCATCGGAAGTTGAAGTACGAATGGAAAATATCTAGCTTCTTTGCCCAGTGTCACGTGAAACAATGTGATGCTTCATCTCCGCGAAGCGAGGGGAAATATGCGACGTGACATTCTAATTTATCTCCTGTCAGATCCGTATACTTCCTGCACACACGCAGATTTTACAAAATCTCGATAAAACATTCATCCTGAAATTTACAGTTTCCGCCCAGATTGTTCACTACGTACTGGGTGAGAATACAGAAAACAATGCGTCAAATAATTTACAAGCATCTAGCAACAGATTAAATGTTCATCAGGAAGAACTTTAATTAGAACTCGAATTCGTGACCCGTGCGAAATTGCCTTTACTGAGGCACTAACAGAACTATGTTTTCTGCCAGAGGCAATGGCAGGGCTTTGGACATTTTGAAACTATTACCTTATACAAGCTAAACATTTAAAATAATATTTAAATATTTTGTTATCTACTCGTATATGATATTGAGACTTACTCATAATATCATTTTAAATCATTCCCTTTATATTCTTCCTGCTATCTTCCTATAACATATAATTCGTCTTCAGTATCATTCATTCCATTGTCATCTCCTTTGGTTTGCGTCTCCAATTTCAATTAATTTTCGTTTCCTATAGCGACTTATTTTATTTTTTTTCATTTTAAGTCTATTCGCTACACTTGTTTCATTTTTGCTTCCATTTTTTGTAATTATTTCCTTTCCTACAAGCTTATTCATTATCATTCCTTAAAATTTCATACAATTTCATTTTTTCTCACATTTCTCCCTGTATTTTGGCTTCTTTTACAATTTTTCCCCTTTCACCTCTTCTATATGATTAGTTATTCTAAATATAAAAATGCGTATATTCCATTTGTATTCATTCCGCTTAAAAATAAAAAATGGCAGTCTATTTATTATATTGATATTTACACAGGAACATTCACTCATATATTTGTTTCTTAACACATTCAGTTTTGAATAAATCGTGTGATCTTGCGTAGGTAATGAAGACGAAACAATTGCATGCGAAACTAATATTTCCTAAGTCCATAGACTGTCCTGAGTAACTTCTTCCCATGCATCTACAATCTCTATCCTCCTTACACTAGAGTTAATTTCAAACTTCAAGTTTCAAGCCCATACATAAAACCAGGCCAAAAGCTGTTTCCTTTTTAATAAAATGCTTAAACAGAAAATGAGCAATATAAGACTGAATGAAATCTGTGCAAGGTGTAGGAACATGCATACTTCTTCTGGGTTCTTTGCTCAATGAAAACTGGTAGACGTCTACCGACGTTTCAGAGGTCCTTGCTGCTTCCAGGATGATCTTCTTGGTGATGTAGGCAGCAAGCACCTCTGAATTGTCGGAAAACTTCTATCAGACTACACGGGACAACAACCCAGCAGGCAACCACTTTCAGCTTCTGGACAATTCTGATTAATGTATGACTTGAGGTTTTCACAAGCGGTGAGTATAAAGATATCTGTCTTCTGGGTTGTTGTTGATTCATCGTCCTGATGATGGAGGCAGTATGACCTCTGAAACGTTGGTAAACATCAACCAGTCTACACAACGCAACAACCCAGAAGACAGAAATCTTCATACTCGGATGACGGAGGCAGTATGACCTCTGAAACGTTGGTAAACATCAACCAGTCTACACAACGCAACAACCCAGAAGACAGAAATCTTCATACTCGGATGACGGAGGCAGTATGACCTCTGAAACGTTGGTAAACATCAACCAGTCTACACAACGCAACAACCCAGAAGACAGAAATCTTCATACTCGGATGACGGAGGCAGTATGACCTCTGAAACGTTGGTAAACATCAACCAGTCTACACAACGCAACAACCCAGAAGACAGAAATCTTCAATTCTGATTAAGTGTGAAGGTAGACAAATGTATAGTTTTGAGGAAAGACACATCTGAAGAGGTTAAAGTGGAAACTGAAGAAGCAATCAATCAAAAATAGAAGAGGAAAATACATAGCGGACTGAACCATGCTTCAGAAAGCTAGCACGTTTAGAATGATAACTGAATCGAAGCGAAAACATGTTTTATATTGATTAAAAGAAAGAGATAACACGATCTATTATTGGGGTATTAAACGATAGTGCAACGACAAATGGGATGGTTACGTGATCATGAATGATTAATAAATAACTGGCTCAGGGAACGATGGTTACGTGATCATGAATGATTAATTAAGAACTGGCTCAGGGAAAGTTCTGTCATATATGAATGTAGCATCGCAGATTTAGCCTTGAAAATCTGAGGAAAACACGAAAAATGTGTCAAAACGGTAGTTAACCGCGACATATACAGCGAAAAAGCGAAGCGAATACAAGTCACGATTAAATCAATGTGTCCCAATGCATATGAGAAAATGTTACGTAACAAATATGCACAAGATTATCTAAGGAACTTGATTAATATTATAAAGTCTACAACATGTTTGATTATAAAGAGTTACCCTATAGTAAGCACTCTGCTTTGCAGATACATGCTGAAATATCGGCCTCCTTCACTGAAATTCACCGTGGGTTTGCTAAGTCGATACAAGCAAATTCTTAGAGCCACGTAATACCTTCCATGTTATTTCGATTAATCATTCACGGACCAGCCTACCAGATGACTGACTCTACATAACCATTATTCTTAAATAAATAAAGAAGTAATTGAGAGTCATGTAAATTTATAGCCAGCTACATTTCCTCCGAGACTTTCAAACGATGGCAAATTTTAAGCCAGTGTGGATTAGGGATTAAAACAGTTCGTTTAAATGTTATCTATAAATGGAAGGTAATACTACCGCTACACACAAGAACAGCGTTATAAACGGCTGTAAGATACCTGTGCTACTAAGGCTTCATACATCTTAAGAATTACTCAGATCAGTTCTACGTTCATACACTTTTATCCTAGTATAAAAAAGCCTGCGTTCATCGATTAGGATTCTAAGTCTACTTCAATGTCAGGATATGGCGGTGAAAAAGATTCTCACTACTGGTAAAAAAGTGTTATCCAGTCCGTACAGACTAATCTATGTCCAAGACGTCCACACAAATTCATTTAAAACTCCTTTCGATAACCGACTGCAATGTTACATTAGTTTCACTGGTCGCTTGAATGAGGTGTTCTGAAATGATCCTTATTCCACTTTACATTTAAATGCACATAGTTTCGGAAGAGTGAACATAAATCCCACTGTCATCATGGTCACGTCCAACCGTGGACAGCGAAGTGATTTACGACTGGATTGTGTGCATTTCCAGCAGAGAATTTGATTCAAGAAACTGCAAAACAAAACGAACAGAAAATACGAAAAACGTGGCACAGGAATTATTCTTCTTCATTGGCTCGATAACAAAATAGGTCGCTAAGCAGCGCCATGATTGAAGTAATCGAACGCCAGCTATGTCTTTGTCAGACATGTTAAGGTCGGCGGAAAGCACTAGGATGATATTGCAGTAAAACTGTAACAAATAAAAAATAAAATATTTGACGAAACAATTTCTTACACTGCTCACTGTCTTCCTTCTATGAAGCCGTCTCCAGAAACCGACGTTTCGGCTCTATCTACTTTCACAAACTTCTGTGTTTTCTCTGTCTTCGTCTATTTATGGCTGCTCACTACCCCCATTTTAGTTTCATTTTCTCCTTACTTGTCGTCTTCAAATGCAGGTATTTCTAAGAATTTCTGTCTATTTTTTATATTTCTCTCGGCTTAGGTGCTTATATAGTTTTCCGGTAGAGTGTTCAATTGCATGACCTAGAGTTACGCAAAGTGGGGTTCTTGAGCCACCAATTCACCGCAATATTCACTTACATTATTCATAAACGCAAGTTAGAGTTCCATTTTCGTTTATTCAGCTTCGTGGTGTTACAAAAACCTCTGTCAAATGGGTGCAGTCCTTCTTGCCCGTAAGTTATCATGATTATTACTTTCATAATTAATCGTCATCAACAGTCTCAGTGACAATCAAATCCGAGATTAACTAAATAAGAACCGAAACTACAGAGCTTTCACGTAATGTTACAAATTAAGTGGACTTTTTATCGTAAATTACTTAGATATGTGTATTATGGTTTCGTGTCTTGTGTATTCAAATAATTATATCAAAACGGCAACTGTCGAGGTAAAAACTCCTCATTTAAGGCAGGGAAAGAAGTTTTAAACATTACCTAGGCAAGCGTCTGGCTTTGAAGGATTTAAACCCTTACCTTCTCTGACTCCAAAAGTGGATGAAACCTAAGAAATGAGAACTGTCTTCTACAGAAACTACCCAATATCACCAGTACCACCACGTTTCACACTCACTCGCTATGTAATCTGCACTCTCTCTGTCAGAACTTGGAAGAAACTCTGGGTTCGTAAACCGTCATAAACGTATTTCTTCACTATTCATATATCACCACTGCTTCCGAACGCAGCTGAACGCTGATTATGCATTTCTTTGCATAAGCAACATCTAGAGGGCAGTGAATGACAGGGGGAGGGGGGAATTAGACTGAGGGGTGGAGAGAGCTCGTGAAAAACAGCAAGCAGCCCGGAGTGTGTATGGGGCAAGGCTGTCCACACAGCCACGCGTCAAATGCTCCTTGCTTAGATTATTTAATGACGCTGTTTAAACCGCAAGTGTTACATGATGTTTCACGAACCGCGAGTTTGAAAGGATTTGGAATGAGGAGAGTGTCTCAGCTGCAGAGTATTTAATGATTCATTCTCGACATTGTCTCCCGAACATCACGGCTGAGTGGTTAGCACTGTAGCCATCATATTCAGGAAGGTCTCCGGTTCAAATATCGGTCTGAAGATCGACTTTCTTGAGTTTCCTTAGTCTTTCCAGGCAAATTATGGGATGGATGGTACCTGTAATTAAGCCAAGACCGTCTCCTTCTACTCCTTTCCAATTCACTAATTATCATTAATGTTCCTTCGAACGAACTATCTGCACCCATCAGAACTTCAATGGTTTTACTGCCATAGCAATACTGGGATACCTGTACAAATTGCGAAGTTGCTCGTTAATTTGAACGATGCAAAACAATTTTTAATTTGACTGGTTTATAGGAGATTGTGAAATTCGGCGTGGTCCTTACATACTACGTCATACTGGTACATTTTAACTTTTTGTTATGAAAACAGTAATAGAACATCTATGCTAATTTATGATAAACAGCAGAAGGACCATGCAACTCGTCGCCTCGATTTGAAATTTTATATGTTAATAGATCGATAACAAATCACACATTACGTTACTAAGCTTATTTGAAAAACTAAGTAGGTTTTAACTTGTATGATCTGAAGCTTTCACGATGACGAAGTATAATTAATTATTCTCGGGCTACCAGCCGTGTAAGGTGGCTTTGTGAAGAAAACACCGTTTGACGAAATATCTTTAGTACCCTGAGGACGAGGATGAATATGTAGGATTTCAGGTTTTCACGGTGATGAATTTCTGGGTTGTATGTCCATGTAGTCTGATAGAAATTTACCAACGTTTCGGAGGTCCCTGCTGCCTCCATCATCGTCCTGATGATAAGTTCTTTAAACGCTGTTACAAAATTCCCAGTTCTTTGATAAAATGTCAGAAGCACGTCGCAAAGAAACATCTGCAAATTTTATGAACTAATTTAAATTTATCAAAGGGAAAGAATCAACGGAATGGTAATATTTCTTTTCGTTATAAGTTCGTGTTTGATTTCTCCAGTAATTAAATGTTTCATGTAGGAAGGAAAGGCCCTTTCCATAAGTAACTCCTCTGCTCCTATTTTACGTTGATAGAAATTAGAACTTCTTCTTGTAGGTAATGAAGGTTTTTCAAAAAATGTTAATTATCCGTGTTTATAATCTTACAGTGAACCCACAAATTTCATACTCAAAACAGATCAGAGCAAAATTGTTATTCGCCACCCCATTTTATTGAAGAATTGGGAAAATTAATATTTAAATTAACAGATCTTCTATATAATATTTGTAAATTCATCTTCTGCCAACACAATGCGTCAGGATTCAGTTTTTAAGTGCGTTTGTTGAGTCGACTTAAATCCATTGTCATCAGCAACCATACACCGTAGTTAGAAACCGCTCAAGAAGTCGCGAGGAAAAACTTGTACGAACAAAGATCTTTACTGAAAGCAACAGAAACATGTTATGCCCAACTCTTGACGCAGATGGTAACTTTAGATACAATAATAAATCAGTCCAGCAAGGACCAGGGTCTCCTGAGTACTGCAATTACGTCTAGCTGCTTCGCTGGTCAGACGCCAGAAAGCTGCCTGTTTGACCTTCGTCGTCCAGGAATAGACGCTCCGTCGGGCCAAGACAATCGAGTTTCAACTGAGTTAACGAGGTTTCAGTTTCCGTAAGTGAAGGAAAAATTACATCTTCTTCTTCTTCTTCTTTCCGTTCCCCTCAACTTTCAACCTTCTCTCCAACTACCACCCCTCTACCTCTGCTTCACTTTAGCTTTTTCAATATTAGAGGCTAGTCTGTTTCACTTACTATAGAGCAACAACACACCAAGACGCAGTGATGATGTAGGACCTCGAATAACACAGTAGTTCAGACTGCATTCACGTACGATTCCAAACGCGTGAAAAAGTACCCTATGAAACACGATAATTATCACATAGAGTAGCAGTCACAAAAACCTTAATGTCAAATTTTCGACCCTAATGTCGTTTCAGATACCTTGTGTCTATATGACGAGACCCAAATAAGTATAAATTTAGTGATAAATTTTATGCAAAATGTTTACTTTAAATTATCGAAAAATTGTAAGATTTGGGGTTTTTATGGCGGTGAGTTGTAGCGCCGTATAATCTGGTAGAAGTTTGTCAACGTAAGATTTCGATCTATCATGACAAATCCTGTACATAAAACAATCACTGGACCCATTTTCTGCAATTTAAATTTCCACGTATTTTGCTAATTTTGAGATGCAATGCGATGTACAAGGCTACATAAGCCTATGGCTTTATGTACAAAGCACATTAGGGACAAGCATTATTTCTGCTCGTATATATACTGAAGTTAATCGACCAGAAATGCATACGCAGCCAGTAGGTGAATATTTGCAGGGGTCTGTGCACAATTTCATACTCTCCGTTGAATTCAACGGGCTGTTTACTACTAGTCTTCGGACTCTGTTCTCAACGCTGAGTCTACTGCGTTATTATCATCTTTTCACTAACCCGTATTGAATAAACCAACATGAAAGCTTATGAGGTAAAAGCTTACAAACAGCATAAATTTAAAAATGACCTCGTGAAATATACCTAATTGTTGGAGTAAAAGTAAAGTAAAGTTTGTCCCACTATACGCCATGTAGGCGTTTGGGGTGAGTGGAGGTATAGCTCCTCTCTTCCTTGACCTCGGCACTAGATGGGGGTGAGTGGTCAGCATCACGCCCCGGCCGGCTTTACCCCCGGGAAAGGACCCCGGTACCCATTGTAGAGAAGGCTGGGTGGGCCCCAGAGCCGGTCTGGACGCAGAGGCTAGAGGAAAAATCCTCTGCCCCCGTCGGGGAACGAACCCCGGTCGTCCAGCCCGTAGCTAGTCACTATACTGACTGAGCTATCCCGGCTCATAATTGTTGGAGTACGAAACAAAATATTAAGAAAACTATTATATTCTTTACCGTGTGAGGTTTTAATGAGTCCAGATAGCACGAATTAATTCAAAAATGTAACAAGTAAATCGCTAGTGGTCGGCCTTCAGACCAGTCTTCTGAAAACACCATCTCACGTCCGGAAATAATATTTCAGAGACCTCTGTATTGAAAATATTCGAATGTAACATTACTGCAGACACGCCGAGATTCAATTGGTATTTTGACGGTACAAACAAATTTCACTTCCAAAAATATTTGATGAAAGAATAAAAATTCTCATCGTCTTTTATTTGATAATTCTAATAACATTTAGCGATTAAAACAAATTACTGTGTTTCTCATTATCCTTTCCAATGTTAACTACGAGAGTGCAGGCTTTAGCAGAAGGAAACGTCTATAAATAATGGTTAACAAGGGTTAATGAGTATCTGGGTGTCTTAATCGTCTTCCACAGTGCTGAAAGTTTGAAATAAACTATTGCAGTTGTATGCAAGTGATATGTGTGTTAACGACGCGCGTTTTCCCAGAGGTTGTTAAGAGAATCTGAATGTTGTTATTATTGTTACAGTTATTGACGTAACGTTACAAGCATTGTATATGCAACCCAGCACACCTCTTCCGGGCTCAACAGGCAGGAGATTCTAATGCAGAAGCTCATATGCAGTCTTTGCCTCCATATGAAATGAATCGATTATTTTGCGGAATGACGGGAAAGTTTACAGATTGACTCAGAACAGCGTAACAACTACTACGGTACCTTTTCGAGTAGCAGTTGTTACCAAAATGGGAACATCCGAGTCAGAATATATTTATTCTCAAGAAAGACAATAATAAACCCCAATGGTGGATTCATATTTCACGGTAATATTATTGTACTACTGTCTTCTTTAATTTACGTTTTACAAATCTACTTTACGTAATACTAAAACGTTTCACTTTAAAAACAATAAACTGTCGAATTAAAACGCTCTTAAACGTCAAAGGCGATCTATTTTCTGAAAATATGATAACAACATGTTAAAGAAAAGGATTTAAGAATTATCATATGTATATCTACCATTCATCTAGCCCCCCCCCCCC
>NW_019059869.1:1654335-1668425 GCF_000696155.1 Zootermopsis nevadensis | reverse complement strand
CATGAGATAACTCTCTCGGAGACTCTTACAGCCTATTTAAACTGCCCACAAACGTCCGAGCGCCTTTCAGATAACGATAAAGTCCTTTGGAGAGACAAGAGCGTGGCAGGGAACGTTTACAGCGCGATTTAGTATTGCATTGTGCCTTTTAGAAACGACGCTGCTTTAGATGATGAACCCTGGAGACCCATAAAGAGATGTTCTCTTTATTATACTATGTACGAACACACACAAAAGCACTTTCCCTATAAAGAATGTACAAAACCTGTTCCTTACACAGTCACAGGTTGATATATATTTATGTCTTAACGCCTCTTCGCGGCGTCTCACTAAGCACGCGGCCAGTCTTCTCGCAGGCATGAAATATCTTAGTTCCCGAGAATAAGGCACCCATCTCAAGATACCCACGGCCATAAACTTTCCTCCCTTCCTGTTTCATTTTGCGAATACGTTCCATAACCTTTAAAGGTACACTGAACTCCAAAAGTGATGTAAAGGTTGGATGCAAATTGTCTTATCTTCATCTTTTAATCACCAATATCCTATATATCGACACGTAAATTTCTATCATCGATTGCATACGTCGAAGTTGAGAGTCTGGTTTAAGAATGATCACATCTACACCTCGAGAAAATAACGATTATGACCTCCGTCAAAATGGTACCCAAATTTGGTCTAAAATCAAACCTTCTCCAACTATCCGAATAGCTACAAACGAGAAGCCAACTCGTAAAAAACAAGCCAGACTGTCTACAGATCAGTAAAAGTCTTCGTTCCCTTCAGATTCTACGGATCTAATTTAAAGATATGCAGGGGCACAAAACACCAAGCGATATAAAATAATTCATTATACTGCAACTCGATATTTTGTATCATAATTATCGATACAAAATTATTTCTTGAGAACCTTCGATTCCATGTTAATATAATTCGGAGGACACAATTTTTAATGCATATCAAATCTAAAACTTCTTGACGATGGTGAAGAATCAATTGAATAAAAATTTCCTTGGATATTAACCATCGTCTAGTAAATATGAAAAGTAAAAACGACGTTTCGGAGATGGGACTCTATCTCCGTCTTGAGGGATTAGCTCTATCTCCGGAGATAGGGATTAGCTCTATCTAGTGGGCCCAACTGTATAGGAACCTGAAGACGGAGATAGAGTCCCATCTCAGAAACGTCGTTTTTACGTTTTATATTTACTAGACGATGGATAATATCCAAGGAAATTTTTATTCAATTAATTTTTAATGCGTTCGTTACGGAGTAATGAGCTGAATTTGAATTCACATTCCCTTACACAGCATCTCAGTGATAAACCTATTTTTTAACAGCACGAAACCAATTTAAACGTAGTGAGAAAGTTCTTTATTTCTCACACAAAACACGTGGAAATGCTCTGTCACCAATGTTGTAACTCAATTTGGCGATGTCTGAGGGGCAGAGGTTGCTGAATGTCAGAAAAGCAACTCCTCCTTTGCTTTTAGTTTCTTTTGAAGCGCGGTACCAAACTCATGTATGTATTCATGACGAATCTAACATTGGATTACCATAGTAAGTATGAGGTTTGTCGTGTTACTGTCTCTCTTCATCTCAGTTACCTTTTTTGCGTTACTTCTCCTCATGAATTATAAAACTTTGTGTTTCGATCTCTTCAAACGCTTCTCGTTTCCACTCTCGATATTTTTGCCTTCTCGTCGTGTACGTTTCCGTGTCCTCCCCTCATACACAGTGTGGCCTTATACATTCAGCAATCCAGAAGCCATTAGCGTTATTGCTAACTTTCTTACAGGCTTGAGTGTTTCTTCAGTTTGAATTTCCTTACTCGGACAAATCTGTGACCAGTCGTGATATTACATCTCAACTTCTGTAAATTACGAGCCCGTGCAAGTTGGTTTAGTGGTAGGCTACAAGGAGTTTCCCTCCGGGGGCTTCCCCGGTTTCTCCGTGGCATCCCATTCACACACAGAAGAAGGCAATGGCAAACCACTTCTGGATCATCTGCCAAGAACGTATATGAACAGGTCCCAGTCCGAGAAAAGGATGGAAGGATCCTGTTCATATGGATCTGTCGTCAGACAGAACACTAAATAAAAATATACATACTTTTTGTCGAAGGTTCATGTTCAAATCTTAAGAGAATCATATATCATAATATGGTGCGTAATTTTCCTCAGTTATTACAGTACAGTTTCCAAGGCGCCAGAAATTGTTGATTCTATGGGGTACATTGGTGTGTCACGGTAGCGCCCTGTATTTTCATTCATGAAGCACCAGGTTTGAATCTCTGCTACATTATCGACTATCCTAACGTGCTTGGTGGATTTCCTCAGTCACTCCTGAAGAGTACCTTTCCACAAACCATACCCGTCTCCCTTATAATCCTTACCACTGAGTAGATAAATTCATCCGATGATATAACGCCACAAAACAATCCAATAACGAAATAGCATGTCTGGAGATCTGTTGAAAATGACGCAGACATCGCCGAAAAGGAAAATGTCATAGAAGGATGTTCAACTTCATGTCGCTTTCTCTGCTGCACCATTTTGTGACACAAAACAATGACGTATTACATCTGTGTGGACCACGCACAAAAAAAATGGGAATGAAAAGTCGCTAATTACGAATCCAAATGTCATGACGAACAAACAAGAAGAATTGGGAAAGCGAGATGTCTATTTGCTTGCGAAATAAAACACCTGTGCCCTATTTTTTGACATTTCAGAGAAGACAAAGCTGGCAAGGTGCTACTTCACTTCAAATACATGATTCCTGCATTAGTTAGTACGTCGATGAGTCAATTTAAACTCCGAAGAAGCAGAGAATTTCTGTTTTATCGGTGGATACAAAACTGTGGGAGAAACAGGAAACAAGGAAGAGTGGAATAAAATACGGAAGTCTCTGCAATGGCAGTAAATAATAATGAACGAAACAAAATGAATATCCGAAAGATACGACTCATGAAGTATTGACAGAGGTATGAATTACAAGTGAAACAGATTACAACAATTATTAACAATGAAAAGATGCAGAAGGAAACGAAAGACTAAACTAACCGAAGAAACAAAAATAGATAAAAGTAAGGAAGGAAACAAGAAAAATCAGAAATAACGAGCCAAATATTCAGGTGATTAATAGAATATCGAATATTGGTATAGACAGTAAGCAATTTTAAAGGTCGGCCAATTTATATCAGGTGGTTACCGTCCCTGCTTCGTAATTGGGGATTCTTAGGTTAGAATATCGGTGGTTACCGTCCCTGCTTCGTAATTGGGGGTTCTTGGGTTACAATATCGGGCCAGATGCCCGATAACCTGACAGATTTTTCGTTGCTATTCTCAGTCACTCCTTCTGGTACTTTAAAATAGGCCACTACTGCTGTTCTCTGCCTCCAGATTCATCATTCGTAATCACGCCACTATTATATAAAGCTAAATCAGCATCGTGTTATAAACAACGAATGGAATTAGCTTCTAACCATATGAGGAAAAAGCAAATATAAAGTTGACCAGAGAGAAGCAAATTTCATTACAGACTTCACAAATAAGAATACAAACCGACCACAGACTCTTTTGGCTTCGTATTGCCTCACTTTGTATGTGTGAAGCGCTCAAATGGAGCAAACATTTGTCTGTTGCAAAAGTTTCTAATCTGGACCTAGCATGATCCGGTCTCAGTGGGATAATACTGCCCACGACTTGCCTTCCGGGATGTGTGTAAACTGTATCTTTCTCCTCTTCCCACCAGCTCCCTCTTGGTACAATTCGTTCCGAACACAATTTCGCAGTCTTGGCGATTTCTGTCATAAATCTCGTTGCAAGCATTTTATTTATTCTGTGGCCTGTAAATAGCACAGGCGATTAATGAATTAGAAAAGATGCTAAAGAAAAGCGGTCGTAGCCTATTTTAGAATATTGTTCCGTAATTTTCCAGACCGGGCTGAGGAAACCCGCGAAATCCTTAGTCAGTACAACCGGTCTTCAGATTTCAACATGGGGCCTCCGAAGCACGAAGTAATAGTCGGTCGCAAATTTCGGAAGTAAATCGCTGAATTATTTAGCAATAAATAAAACATATCTGAGCAAAGCTTCGTGACTTTGAAGATCACGATCATTCTTAAAACGCTGACAAACCGCTTTAACGTAAACCAAATTTAATTGACGTGTTCACGAAATACCGCATTAGACCTTACCTCCAGTCAATTAAAATTACTCTAAATGTCCAATCACTATTCCTTTAATCTGTATTTTAGTACTATCCTTCCATCTATACCTAGGTCTTGCAACACTCCGTAAGACAGTTGCGTAGGTATTTTTCTGACGTTACCATGCGTGCTACAATTCCTGTCCATCTTATCCTGCTAGAATTAATTACCGCTTTAATACCAGGATAAGAGAACGAGATATAAAGCTCAATACATCTTACAACGCTATACGTGTTGAAATTAAACACCACCTCTTCTTCTGATCTTCATGCATAAAGTATAAATTAATCAGTGTACCAGCTTCAAAATCTCCTTCTCAGCGAAATCGAATGCCGGTTTTACAGTCAGTAGTGAGTTACTTTATCTACTGACGTACCCCGGCAAACAGGCAACCGAATTTAGTGTTACATAATGTAATAAAAGGCAAACAAGAGCAACCAGGGCCTGAGCTTTCGGTGTTCATGGATAAATTACAGATGCTATGAAGAAAGTTACACCTCCCTCACGTTGCTTAGCGCTCTAAAATTATTCATGAAATAACAAGCACATTATTTAGGTCTGCACTAATTCATAACCTCTCACAGACGCCCATCGCTAAAATAAAATACGTGCAAAAAGCTATTCATACAGCGCAGAATTGGTAAGACTGTTTTTCTTCCTTGTAAGCAAGTATACGACATTGTTTTCCTTGGAGATGTAGAATGCCATTTAACATATACGAGTTCTTGTCATTTTACATTTTATGGTTAAATAATTATAAAACAAGTTATGCTTGTAGAACCTGAGCCAGCCATATCAGTATTTATAAATTCTACGTATTTTAGGAAATACATAAATGAACAATCACACAATCACGTATCTTAAATTATTTATATCATGACAATAGGTGCCACGGTGGTCTAGCGGTTAGAAGGCTGGCCTTGTAATCCTGGGGTCTCGGGTTCGATTCCCGGCGGTGCCAGAATTTATAACTTGTGTTGGGCAAGGCCGTGGTCTAGGCAACACGGAGTTTTCCTCCGGGGGCTTCCCCGATTTCTCCGTGGCATTCCAACAATTACTCCGTTCACACACAGAAGAAGGCAATGGCAAATCACTTCTGGATCATCTGCCACGAACGTATATGAACAGGTCCCAGTCCGAGAAAAGGATGGAAGGATCCTGTTCATATGGACCTGTCGGCAGACAGAACACTACAAATAAAAAAAATCATGACAATCTGACGCTAAAAGGAGAAACATAATAACGAAATTATAAACGTAGAATGAAGCATTTGTGAAAATTCAGGCTCTAAAACTTTTGTTTAGATTTTGTATTTCACTGATATGTTTCTAGACACATTTACTAACACAGGTAGCATTCAACTTGTAACTCCTACACTCCAATTCTCAGAAAACATAAATGAAGAAAACTTTTACAGTCCTCAGATTTTGAACAGATGCAGACATTACACGATCGGAATTTTTGTCACGTGCTGAACTTCTGGCATGATTTCAGGCCCCAGCTGTTATTCAGTCAAATGTTTACACAACTGCAATACAATACTAGCCTTACTTCTTTCTCTGTTTCGCCTGTCCTTCCCTGATTTATAATTAATTTTGATATTTTTGGATATTTCAAGCATTAATTAAGATTTCTTGAACAGAGAACATTCTACTGAAGACCTGCATCAATAAACCTTCAATCCCAGTATTGTAAAATGCCCAATACCGTGCACGTCTTATATCAAGCAATACAACAAATGTAACACAATAGTTTAATATGGCAGTACAAAGAGAATTATACAAAAATCAGAACACACTAGCCACCCCAGGTTCAAAAGTAATACGAACGTTGAATGAGGCTATTAGAACACTTACTCTGGTTTCGATATATTTTGGGTTATTCGTTCGAACAGAAGCTGTAAATAAATTCTAGTTTGTACTGCGCAATGAAACATTTTCATTTTACCCCTCGAATGTCCTACATTACTTTCGATGTTTTAAAGCATAAATATTTTGTTGTTTATTGGGGGTAATGGATCTAACGGGGAAAAAAAAATCAGCAGGGAGCAACAGAAATCTCCCTTCGGAAGATACATTTTACGTTGCCGTTCCACGTAAAAAATATTTTTGCACTTAACTGGGATGAAACACACGAGCTAGGAATACTCGAAAATATTCTAACAACATATCACAGTGATATTTGTTAAACATTGTATTATTTTAGTTGACTCTGTCCACATTTAAATAAAGATTCTTAAGCTTTATTTCAATTTGGGAAATTCTTGATTTGTATTATTTTAGTTGACTCTGTCCACTTTTAAACAAAGATTCTTAAGCTTTATTTCAAGTTGGGAAATTCTTGACAGACTGAATGACTGTGAGAAATCTGTATCATGAAGTTAATCGGTTTGTTAGCCAGTTTGTGGCCTTCTCACATTTATTAAGCGAGCAAAGTTTGTCTTGTCTTTAAACAAATGGGCAAAAATTATATCTACAAATGAAATATAAATTCGCTCTGTTGCTTTCGAGGCCAGTTTTGTAATTCAGTGACTACTCACGTCAACAAGGGTATATTACATTGCAGTAAATGTAGCTGGAACATTTGGGAAAGGATTTCCCTGGTCTTTCAAGGAGCAAAGAACGAGTTCCAACGTAGTGTTCTATTAAGCTTGATGTTTTCCAAACACACTGCCATAGGCCTTTCATGCGAGATAGGGCACACTGCAAAACAATGACCTTGTTAATCTTTTAACATGGATCATATATAAACAGACGATGTTAAGTACTTACATTCCAGTCTCTCTTCACCGTATCTAATCTGACGTCTTGTAGTCTGTTGCTGACAACAATTTACGTGTTTCATTACATCATGTAACAATGTTATATTCATTTCCTTTGTCCTTCTTTATCCTGTTGTCTTTTCTGTGTGTCTCTTTCTTCTCTTCAAGAGACACATTGTGTCCTGGGTTTATGTGCACTCCATTTTCCAGTGTTTATCTGGCTCTCACGTTTTGTCTATTGGGAAATGTTCCATCATTTCTCTTTCATTTCCCTTGTGACCCCATTATCTTTACCTCTAATTTTTCCTGTCTCTTTCTGTTAACTTTCTTTCTCTTTAAAGTGAGAAAAATTCAACCACCAACTAGTAACTTCTAGGAAAATAATCTGATTTTAAGGTGGATAGTGTGCAGAGTCAACAACATTGAGTAAAATTGCTAAATCGATTGAAGAATACTTCGCAGAGAGTTCAAAAGCATTCTGAACTGGAGACAGCGAACTTCGTGGCTTTCACAAGAGTTTCCTTTAAATAAAACGACCGGCACAGCCATCTGTTCGATTTTCTCTTCGAACATGCATTACCATTTAAGCAATTTAAAGAAATTTGTTTAAATGGGTACATTTGGCTCCAGATAACTAATGGTGGTACTCCGTCTACCATGCAACAAAAGTAAATATATATTACTCTGACACCAGTTTTATTATTAAGACAGTGTTGAAATAATTTCAGTGTCTACTACACGTTTCTGCCATGAAGGCAATCTTCAAGTGATTAGTGATAGACTAATACCATCATTAGTTATCATGTTCGATATCAGGATCCCATCTTATAATATGTACTGGCTGTAGGAGTTCGTTCAATTTTAATATCTTCCCTGGATAATGCTACGGTTCATAATTTAGACACAAAAATACGTTCAACAAAGAATAAGACATGTGCACCTTTTCTGAAAAACGCAGGTTTGTTAACGGTTTCTGATTGCAATGGATGTACAAGGTCGAACGGGACATTATTTGTTTGTATGTGTACACAGCCTCCGCTAATAAAACAGATATATTTTTTTACTTATTATTTTCTCCAGAAATTTAGATTTTTTAATTATAGCGATAAAAATAAATCAAATACGAATACCAGTTACACGTTTTTATAACTAAGACACGATGTAGGCCTATTTTTCATTATAAAGAAAAAAACCGTACGGGATTTAGAGGGTTTTAGGTTTTCACGGCGTCGAGTATGAAGATGGCTGTCTTCTGAGTTGTAACGCCGTCCACTAAAGATTTACCGACATTTCACAGTTTCTTTCTGCCACCATCATCAGAGTGATGTTTTTATCACCCTGATGACGGAGGCAGAAAACACCTCTGAAACGTCAGTAAACTTCCTACCACTTGACACGGTCCTACAACCAAGAAGACAGTTAAGTGAGAAGACATGTTACAAATTTCACGGCAAAGTTAAACATACGAAAAACACAACCATTTATCCCACTTTTTAAACCACCCTTTTTTTGAATCACCGCTCCCAAATGTGACTAGGACCTGCTAGTATTCATTTTGCATCCTTCTTATTCAACACCATAAAACATTTTCACTCCCTTTTGTCGCCTACCTCCCGTCGTCTGTGCCATTCCCTGTGACCAGCGCACAAGCAGAACAACTGGCAGGTCCTCTTACGGAACATAAAATTCCCTACGTCTTGCGCTCGCCAGCGCACGGCTTCTATTGTAGATGGTCTTATCTCTTCCACCCCTTCCCGACGTCACTCCCTCTAAAGGAAGGTCTTGGCGTCGCACAACCCACACCCCTTAGGGTCTATTTCCCCGACGACTCCGTCCCCTTCCATATCCTCGTCTCTCATTTCCTATTTCCCAAAATTCCCGATATTCAGTGTTCCTGTGGTTCTCTCTCTCTCTCTCTCTCGCTCTCTCTCCCCCTCTCTTCAGCTTCAACTGCCCTCAGTAGCTGCAAGCAGAGATTGAATACGCAACAAAAACACCTATGGTCCCGCAAAATTATGATGTGAGGATGTACAGAGTACAATTTGTATCCGGAAAACACACCGTCTTTGATGTCAGGTTAAAATTCAGTGTTGTGGCGGTTTCTTATAAATACATGTGAAAAATAAATTGTAGTCTTACTTAAAAAAAACCTCACTACTTTGTTTTTTTACAGTTCTAAATCTTTTATTTTCTTAGTTCTTTGTTAAATTTTTAATTTTTGAATAATTTATTTATTCTTGCTTCCTGGTTTCCGTTGTTGTACTTTTTTTAATTTCAATCTCTTTGTTTTGGTCCTTTGATTTCATCTCTTGGCCTTGTCTTTCGGTTAGTTTTTCTTGGTTTATCTTTACTTTTAAGTTTTATTTCCGTGGCTTTAGTTATTTGGGTTTATGTTTTTGGTTTTACATTTCTGGATTTCGTTTTGTGACGTTTTCATTTTTCTTTTGATTATTGTTGCTAGTTTGTTGTTATACACGTTTTGTTCCAATTTTTTAGTTTTATGGTTTCTTTAGTTTACTTTAGTCAGTTTTGATTAGCAATCATAAACAGAAATTGTATTATTAATGTAAATATCATACTTTGAAATACTTAGCTTCTTTTATACAGGTTACCGACTTCATTACCCATCTCAACAACCCAGCAAACCGGACACTTAACAACACTTTCTCTGTCGTCATGTGCGAACTATCTCAAAGAACGCTTCCTACACGTGGTATACTGTGTGCTGTAAGTCCTATTTGCGAAGCGCTCGATAAGAAGAAGGAATCCTACCTTCTGGTTCCAGCTACTTCTACGACTTTGCAGCGACTACGACTCCACCAAGCTGGCGTCAGGGTCCAGTAAGAGGAGGAAGCACTTCGAGCCCACCCCTCCTCTGGGAACAGCAGCACCTGCACAAAGAACAATGTCATATGAGCACCTTCATAAAAATGATAGCATGAAATTAACAAGTCGAAACGGATGGCTCTCAGACGTCAAAAGTGCAATTCAATCAGGTACGCAAAACGGTGCCGTCTCAGCAAGCATTTAAGTTGTGTGTCAAACAGAACCTGACCCAGAAGCCCTGTAAATTTGTTCCTATTATCAGTTTTCTACAGCCCCACAGTGAAGAGACGAAAAATTATCTAAAGTACGCTGCCCTATTAAAACCACAATTCTGTGTTCAGATATTCTCGTCTGTCTTTCCTCATGTGATATTTTTACAATCGCTAAGCTTAAGCTTTAGTAACAATATTCATGTTAATAAAGTCAAGGAATTATAAGCATTTGTACATATTATTCAAAGACGACTTTAAATCCGTAAGATTTGAGATTTTCACAGCGGTGAATACGAAGATTTCTGTCTTCTGGGTTGTTGCGTTGTGTAGTCTGGTCGATGTTTACCAACGTTTCAGAGATCATACTGCCTCCATCATCAGGGCGATGAGTATGAAGATATCCGTCTTCTGGGTTGTTGCGCTGTGTAGTCTGGTCGTTGTTTACCAACGTTTCAGAGGTCATACTGCCTCCATCATCAGAGTATGAAGATTTCTGTCTTCTGGGTTGTTGCGTTGTGTAGTCTGGTCGATGTTTACCAACTTTCAGAGGTCATACTGCCTCCGTCATCAGTATGACCTCTGAAACTTTTGGTTAACATCGACCAGACTACACAGCTCAACAACCGAGAAGACAGAAATATTTGACTTTAAATCCTTTCAAAACAAGCTAACTCATTTGTTTTACAATCCATTCAGGTTTTTAAAACCAATATATCTGTATAATTAAGCACAGACAAATACAGAATGTAAAAAGAACAGTACCTACACCAACACTTTCATTTCGTATTTAGGGGAATGAATGCTGACATTGGAATGCACTTTAGTAAGCGTGTAGTGAGATGTAGGGCGGCAGGCACTGATGCTACAACGCCACTAACGAGTCCATGTTTTGACTCATCCCCCACGGAATACAACACGCTAATATCTCTGAAACTCACATGCATCGTACTGAGACCACTAGCATATGAATACCAACACGACAAGATTTGCATGGTTGACTTATGAAGATCGAAAAAAATAAGTATAATTTACAATCTTATCCAATATTTATACTATAATAATAATAATAATGTGTAATAACTACACTAAATGCCATTACGGTAAATAACGGTGCCATGTTACGCAATAATAAATGAATAAACAATTTTAGCCGATAAATCTGAAAAGTAGAGGCCACTGGGAGACTTGGGAGTAGATGTGGGAATAATATTAAAATGGGACTTAAAGTAATATACTGTGACGGCATGGACTGGTTTAATCTCGTCTAATACGGGGACTAGTGACAGGCTTTTGTGAATACGGCATTAAACACTCGGGTTCCATAAAGCGCGGGGCATTTACTGAATAGCTAAGCGACCATCAGGTTTCAAAAAAGGACACTCCTCCATGGAGTTTATAAAATTACAAACACGATTAAAATTTTGAGGCTACGATTTAAAACCATCTGGAAGTGAGATTTTAAACATCTAGAAATTAAACATATAAGTACATAAATAATATACGATTATTGATCTATAACATCTATAATTTCTGCTAGACTCTATATATAAATTGCAATATGTGAATGGAAGTAGAAAATGTATTTCCTCAGCGTCTTGTTATTTAATGTGAGGCAAGCAACGTCACTATACAGCTTCTTACTTTCAAGCTGAACCTGGTTCTCCAACCAGTACACATTCGAGGCACACTATGTATGTGCTCTCCGTTTCTTCGAGAGTGCCTCCTGGCGGAATTCTGTACTCCCCTCGACAAGATCAAAGCCCTGCTGTTCACATCTGACAAAAGACCACAGCAAAGACATCGGATATGAGATTTATCTGAAGAATTCAGCAGAGATGTCTGCGAAGTGTGTGATAATGAGGTGTATCAGGGGTAGACAACATGCGAGACAGAAAAGAAGACGTGCACCGACATTCAGCCACCATCAGGTCTGCAGGGCGGCAAGCAGTCTTGTAGAAGTTTACCGACGTTTCAGAGGTACTTGCTGCCTCCAAAATAAGGGCAACAAGACTACACAGCACAACAACCCAGAGAATAGCCATCTTCGTTCTACATTCTTCAAACTCACCGCTCATAATAATCAAGCTACTTTTTACTCGACGCTATAAACTAACAGACTTGACAAGCGTCGTTCAATAAACACATATTCTTCTACTGACATACTGTACTTTGTAATGTATACCACAGATGATAATTTCATAACAAATTATGCGTCGTTGATCTAAGTTAATATAAATTAACAATTTGTATAAAAGATTAAGTACGCGAAGGCCTTCACTTCTATATAATAGCAATAATTCTTGTTAGCAGTTATAATGTATAATCACTGTGCTTGCGTAGAGACTCATTACATAAATCACAGATACTCTTAAAGACGCTGTGGTTGGCCACAGAGTCACTTGCAATATACAGTAGATCACCACAGTAAATTAAAGTAGCACAGTAATGAACCCCACAAATATAATAAGGCAGCATATTTAACTTCCTTTTCCAAGCACTAGGGTTAATAATACAAAATGTTACGCAATAAAGGGAGAAAAATACAAATAAAACGTTAAATGCATAATAATAAAAAATCTTCCACATTACAATCCGGCTACGAAATGACACAGAAAAGTATCTTCTACAGGCAGCAAACTGTTTTTAAAATTCTTAATGTGCTGCTTCTTAATTAAGAACGCAGCGAAACTCCAAAACTCTTATCATAGAGATCCACTGTCTACTATATGTATAAACGAGCTTTAATTTAACACAGAACTAAGTCTCATACCAGGCTCGTACTTCACATTTCTCGATACCAAGCAAATGCTCTGAACCAGTTACACTCTCGACTCGTGTTTAGAAGGTTACCCATTCGAATCTGGACCGAGACGCTGACTAAGGTCTCTGGTGATTTTCTTTAGTTACCCCTGAGTATTCTTCAAATGTTAAAATTATGACTGGAAAGATGAATTCCGTACTGGGGAACGCAGTTTCCGCGTGTTATTTATATTTCGGCGTTCTGAATGCTCTTATATCTCTGAATTTATGCAGTGTTATTTTATGAAATTATAACCCTATAATATGAAGGTTTATAAAAATCGAAGTGGCCGTACAAACTCTGTAAGGATATCTAACGCAAATTTAATCAAAATTCGTTCATTGTTCCTCCAGTTTAAACACGCGGGCGGGCGGGTGAACATACTTGATCTCCCCTAAATGGATTCAGTTTACACATTTGATGTAAAGAAAACATTATAAGTTAATTTGGCTAAACATTATAGAATTTAATGAAGAGTTGTGTATTTTGCACTAAGTAGGTTACGGTGTGCTACTTTCGAGAAAATCGATAACGATTTTAAGGTAACGGGATGATTGAGAACAAAACAAATTTTATCTCTACGGCTTTTAGTCCAAACTCGAGAAAATCGATAACGATTTTAAGGTTCCGGAATGATTCAGAACAAAACAAATTTTATCTATACGGCTTTTAGTCCAAAGACCCAGGTAAAAATTTCATCGTAATTCGCTGATTACAACCAACGAATAAACACGCAAACTAAGCTGTGTACCCTTTCTCATAAGAACCTTGTACCCCAAAATTCCAACTGTAATTGCAGTTAACTTTAAAATTAAAATTGTGTGACGTACAGAATTTCCTGACGTGGCAATCCGAATTGGATTTCATTAAGTCTAACTGAACTGTTGCAATTCTTAATGAACGGAGAATGCAGACCTGGTCGATTTGAAGTTAAATCCAGCGAAATAGACCCTTCTAAAATTAACGAACAAACGGCAGCGGAAAAAGATAAATGAAGGTAGCTGCAAAAATCGAGCTATCAGAAGACTTTAACCAAAAGACTTAAATTCAAAGAAAGAAAGCAAGATCATAATGAAGTACAGAGCAAATAAATCACTACGCGTATAAAATGGGAAATATAGGCTGCCCCAAAAGCCTCGCAACTCAAGTTGAAGGCCATCTTTATCATACAAATTAGACTAAAATTATATTGAATATTTCTGTCTTCTGAGTTGTTGCGCTGTGTAGTCTGGTCGATGTTAACCAACGTTTCAGAGGTCATACTGCCTCCATCATCAGGG
>NW_019059869.1:1612833-1654191 GCF_000696155.1 Zootermopsis nevadensis | reverse complement strand
GGGTTGTTGCGCTGTGTAGTCTGGTTGATGTTAACCAACGTTTCAGAGGTCATACTGCCTCCGTCATCAGAGTATGAAGATTTCTGTCTTCTGAGTTGTTGCGCTGTGTAGTCTGGTCGATGTTTGCCAACGTTTCAGAGGTCATATTGCCTCCATCATCAGGGCGATGAGTATGAAGATTTCTGTCTTCTGGGTTGTTGCGCTGTGTGGTCTGGTCGATGTTTACCAACGTTTCTGAGGTCATACTGCCTCCGTCATCAGGAATGCATTAAGTCGGTAGCTTTAAAGGCAGACGCTATCTTTCCCCCTTCCTCCTTCACCCCACTTCCTCACCCCGCAAGTCTCAAGGTTACAGTCGTGGACTGTAGTGATGACAGTAGTAGCAGCCCCAGTAGTGAAGATGGAGGCAGTATTTTCCTCTGAAACACTTATATCAGCCTGCAGGTCCACACGGTGTCCAGGGGTAAGAACTGTGTAGCCTCAGTGGCAAATGGAACATTCCGCTTGAAATAAAATTCTAATTACAGCCCTTTATTTCTGCAGTCCCCTTGATATCATGTAAAGACAACCTTGCAATTATAACCTGAAAGCTCTATAAATGGACCTCAAGCAAGCAAAAGTACCGGAAATGAAGACAATTATTGGAAAAAATATCTTGAAGCCAAAAGAAGTTGAACGGAGAGGAGCAAATGTGCGAGGAAATCAGAAAGTTGCAGCAATAGAGATGGAATGAGCAACAGAAAAGGCTGAGATGAAAGTCAACGAGAAGTGAAACAGGGGAAAAATGAATGAAATTTCTCTCATGAAGCATTTGTCTGTACTGCGTCTTTCTCCCTTTTGGATGGATGCGGTACTTCCCCGGTAACTCATTTCCTCCGTCCCACGTCAAATGACGTGACTTCCCCCTAGATGGATAGACTTCCTGCCGCGTGACTCTACGATCCAGCGCTTGATTGGAGCGCTAAGACAGAAACACAAAGATCTCAGAAAAAGACGACGAAGATCGAAACGAAGATCAGATGCCAACGATCTGGCACCGAAGCCTCTAAACGACTTGGTTTGTTCTCGTCAACTGACGTGTGAATTTGCAAGTCTTCTCTTTTTCCATCTCCTCCTTTCCTTTGTACCACAATTTACCCCGCTGTGATTTCTCTCCTCATTTGTCTATGGCTTCGTACATCTTCACCTTTCTTTCTTATATTATTTTTGAAAAATGCATTTGTAATCTTCAGCCCTACACAAAGTTCACCTTCTTTGTTCTCATAACTACTTTTCTTAAGAACAAAATAAAAAAAAATCACTGGCGTCATCTTTAATCAGGAAAACAAAGAAATTACGTCGCATTGCAAGACTTCCGAATGCCAATGCGAATAAACGAGAACAAATTGAATTACTATCATCTAGAAATTAAAATGTTTCCATAAAGTATAGCGCAATAAATATTATTATATTCTATTGCTCACATAAAATCTTTCCATAGAAAATATAAAATAATCCTCGGTACTGGTATAAGGTTTAAAAGTATTGCTCGCATTATTTATCTTCCTACCAATCCGCTCTTAATGTTAGATTCGACTGGCTCATGATAGAATCTAATAACGTACTTTTGTAAATACGGCAATGAACAGTCATGTTTCGATTTTAAATGCGTTCTACGCTGTCTTAAACACTCACACGGCTTGTTCATTAATAGTGGGTACCAAATAGAAGTGTAAAACTTTATGAGAATGATATTAATGTCAGGTAGCGAACTATTTTCTGTTCGATTAAACTATTTTAAAGTGATTAAATTTCGATTTGACCTCAATATAAAGTAAGGACTAGCTACAGGAAATTAATTTTCCAGGAAAAAACATTTGTTGCAGGCATTATAGAATCAATTTTCATGGACATACATTCTCCACTTTTGGAAATAAAACATGTAGAAGCATATGTATGATTTCTGGTTGATGAATCTCCCTGATGACGGAGGCAGTATGGCCTCTGAAACGTTGGTAAACATCGACCAGACTACACAGCGCAACAACCCAGAAGACAGAAATCTTCATACTCTGATGACGGAGGCAGTATGACCTCTGAAACGTTGGTTAATATCGACCAGACTACACAGCGCAACAACCCAGAAGACAGAAATCTTCATACTCTGATGACGGAGGCAGTATGACCTCTGAAACGTTGGTTAATATCGACCAGACTACACAGCGCAACAACCCAGAAGACAGAAATCTTCATACTCTGATGACGGAGGCAGTATGACCTCTGAAACGTTGGTTAATATCGACCAGACTACACAGCGCAACAACCCAGAAGACAGAAATCTTCATACTCTGATGACGGAGGCAGTATGACCTCTGAAACGTTGGTTAATATCGACCAGACTACACAGCGCAACAACCCAGAAGACAGAAATCTTCATACTCTGATGACGGAGGCAGTATGACCTCTGAAACGTTGGTTAATATCGACCAGACTACACAGCGCAACAACCCAGAAGACAGAAATCTTCATACTCTGATGACGGAGGCAGTATGACCTCTGAAACGTTGGTTAATATCGACCAGACTACACAGCGCAACAACCCAGAAGACAGAAATCTTCATACTCTGATGACGGAGGCAGTATGACCTCTGAAACGTTGGTTAATATCGACCAGACTACACAGCGCAACAACCCAGAAGACAGAAATCTTCATACTCAAGCATAGATAGTTGGAGACAGGAACTACAAATTATGCGTTACTTCTTATGCTCTACATGTAAAGAAAGACTTAAATAATGACGATGTGCACAATAGGGAGTTGTCACACTTTTCCTGTGATTCTATGTTTGTTTTTCCTCTCGGCAAACTAACATTCCGCTCAGAGCAACCGATCTTGAAAACCTATCACGTAAAACGGGCTTCAGAATCAACAATCTAGTCTTTGAGATTAATCTCTTCGTCTTCTAGAAGGAACTTTAGTCACTGCTCGACCCCATTTTGGCTCGTTTATATTGTAAAGTCAAAGAGTTGGCAGCGCGCACGCATTGTAATGTCAGTTGGTTAGATCGAATTTCAAAAACATTTCGACGCTGCTGACATTGAAGCACGAAGAGAGAGTTTAAATTTGGAGCGCAGGGGCGTATTTATTTTGAAGAACACAAATGTCAGGGTCGCTCCTTAGGAAAATTTGCAGAAGTGAAGAACTTGTCGCTTATATATTATACCTTCTACATGTCACTTCCACATACAGGTCAGAAAAAATTAGCTTCAAGGAAACGGAAATAAAACAGAAAAGATTAAATAAACACCGGGAGTAAAATTTAAAGTTTTCACAACCTTTACGATGTCGAAGTTGGACCTCTGGTTTGCAACGCTTTGTGGACTTGCAGGTAGATACAAACGTTTCGGAGGAAAGTATTCTTTCCCCGAAGATGGAAACAGTGTGTTCTTCGGAAACCTTGGTATCTACCTACAAGTCCACACGGAGTTGTAAACTAGAAGACCAACATCAACACCAAACGTTTTGTGTCTCAAAGACAGGCTAATCCACTTCTTAGTCGGCCCGCATACAAGGGTGTCTGAATGCGCTCTATTCAGTAATTTTGAAATATATGTGAGTGGGTGTACTTTAAGTTGCAGGTCCCATTGTGCGAAGGAGTAGTATTCCAGCCACAACGCTGGTTGTGTGCCAACGGAACAAAGCAGCAGAAGTAAGCTGTTTCTCTATACGTCGTTCAATAAATCCTCAGAGTCTTTGAACGAGACTTGGTTCTGCTATATTCAGTTTCGTGGTGGACTCGAAATAAGAAAGGGTGAAGAAAATAGGGGTGCAGATGGATGGAAGCCAAATCAGTATTACATGTCCCAACAAAACACAACTCTTGACATGGGGTTGTATAAACCAGAGTAGTTTCGTGCTTCTGCAGACGAAATTTTATCATCTCTTTTAGCTATATAAGTAATATATTGCTCGAATTTGTAATCATATTTCACAGAAATCTCATTGTATCCGTGGAAAATTTAATGTGGAAAGTGGAAATCTCTCTTGTCAACTAGGCAGAGGTGGCAATTGTGCTTCAAAGTCATGAGACGAGGAGGAGAGGGAAACTGTAAATATCTTCCGAAGAAAGATGAAAAAAGCACCAAACTTATTAAAACGTGTTTGAAAATCACGTTTACAACAACTTATGTAAACACGTGAGACATGAATTGGGCGCTTAGTAATACAAGCGAGGTCTCACATATTAAAAACCTCTTTCATATGGGCACATTCCTAAGCATTGCAAAACGCAAAATTTAATTTCTTCGAATATTATTGCTAGTTTCATTTCAGACACAAACATTCTCTATGCGTGTGCAGCGAGAAATTCCATTTGGTTGATCTTTCTGCAAAAAAGCTAGTTTCATTTCAGACACAAACATTCGCTACGCGTGTGCAGCGAGAAATTCAATTTGGTTGATCTTTCTGCAAAAAACCCATTTGCGTGCTTACGATTCATGGAAACCTAAATGTAATATTGTGTGGATAGAAAAGCATTCAACATTGTCTTTCAACAATACTCATCATAAATCCACGAAAATTACTAATGGTCATTATATAACTCTTTGTTGTTGATTTAACGACTCGTTATTAAACATCATAAATCCACGAAAATTACTAATGTTCATTATGTAACTCTTTGTTGTTGATTTAACGACGCGTTATTAATTGCACAGGCATTTTGACAACAAATGACAGCATTATTACGATGACCGTTTATAACCTGAAATATTATCCTATCATTTGTATGTAGAGACTAAAAAAAAATCTTGAAAAAATCACAATCTGCGCAGATAGCATGCGAAACAAAAGTTACAGTTTCATTTAATCAAACTTTCATCAAAATTCCTTTTCTGCTACTGCTACTCCATTATATTTAAGTTTAACTTGGTTCTACTTCAGTTACAGTCATTATAACAAGCACAATATTAGCTAAATAGCGAAACCGCTAAGTCACAGCGTAAAGTAACGAAGAATACTTAAAGCTCGGTTATATAATGAAGCCGCGAGACAGAGTCTGTTAACATTTCAAAGTACTTTCTCATTACTCAGTAAACACGCAAGTAAATACAGTGGACGTGTGTGAGCGTCATTCTTTGAGTAGGACAGAGAGAGAATTCTCCATTTTCCTTGTCAGTAGTAGCTTATAAACCGGCTAAGATCTGGATTACTACGATTCAATTCTTGACAGAGGTATGACATTTATCTTCGCCACCTCGTGGCTCACCCAGTCTCCTAACCAACGAGTACCTAGATTATTTACCAAGGGTTTAAGCTGTCCGGGTATGACCATCTAGTGCTGAGATCATGAACGTGTAGAGATATACCTTCAATGCCAGAAAAATCTTCATGACGTGCTGCTTAATTGTTTCTACATGTCGAATAAACCTCGTTAGTTACGACATTCTAACCGAACTGCGACAAAAATTGCTTACAAGTTAATTATAACAACAATAAAGCTATGACTAGGCTCGTCTGATACTAAAGTAATGACATTTTCTCCAACACAGATAAAATGACGCCAGTTGGCGGGTGTTAGTTTAGTACACTAGGTAATAATCAAAACTTAATCATCACTAATGAGTGAATCAGTAATTTAATTCTGACTTCATTTCAAACTCCTTCAACTGATATGTCATACTAATACTGACAGAATAAGTTAGTTATTATTTGCTGATAATTAGTTTAACGCTCATTAGTACAGTCATACAGGCAATGGAAATGTTTTTGTTCCGCTGTGAGATACTCCAGTACACCATCGGGGTCGCTTTCCTCCCACTAACTAATTACCTAAACCACTAAGTTGTCCCATAAACTTCTCATATTTACAGCCAGTTTCCGTAAGAAATATCCAGTGTTATCGCGTTAGTGTTATTGGCGTTCCTATCTCTTTCATTTTCCAAATAGCCACCTTCCGAAATAGCAAATTCAATATGCATTGTCCTACCCACATCGAATCAAACTAAATTTAAAGATTATTTACTAACCGGTTATGGGCCCCACCCAGCCTCCTATCCAATGGGTACCGGGTTCATTTCCCGGGAGTAAGGCGCGGGGTGACGCTGACCACTCCCCCTCATCTAGTGTCGGAGTCAAGAATGAGTAGGAGCTATACCTGCTCTCCCCCCCAAGCGCCTACATGGCGTATAGTAGGACAGATTTACTTTTAATTTACCTTCTTTTGCAGTTCAGAATCTTTCGTCTCCTAAGAACTGCCTTTTTTATAAGAGACAAACTGGTCTCTCATGTTAAAGGAAAACATAGACTGAAGATGTTTGATAACAGAATAGTGAGGATAACATTTTGACCAAAGAAGAATGATGTGACAAGAGACTGGAGAAAATTGCTTAACACAAAGTCTATAGTTTCTACTCTTCACGAAGTATTATTATAAATATCAAATCAAGGATGGGGTTGATATTGCTTACAGCGCGCGTATAGATTTGAGAAATTGGTACAACATTTCGCTTGGACAGCCTGAAGGGAAAATACCATTTGGAAAATCTAGGCTAGACGGGAGTACAATATTATAATGAATCTTAGGTTTGGATGATGTGGATTGGATTAAACTTGCTCTGAATAGGGGCCGATAGCGGAATCTTGTGAACACGGTAATGAACCTTCGGGTTTGAAGCTGGGATCTCCTAAACACGGATTGTTCGTCCGTAATTGAATTCGGAATGCAATTAAAATGCATTACCGTCAAGATAACCTGAAAATGATTAAAAAAAACAATAGAAGACAAAGCAATTTTATTTTCCTTCTGACGAGTTATATTACAGGACGGATAGGATTAACCAAACTTCTGCAGTGGGAATGAAAATCCAATCAAAGTAGCTAAAACTGCGTTAGAAGTTTAATTAGTCAGCAGTTTGTAGCGCAGTTTAAGCCATGATTACTTTGCATGTTATTACCAGAGTTCTTTTTAAATTAGACAAAGGGATCTGCAGTTACCAGAAGCCACACATGAAACATAGGCAAACTGATCTTCCTGTAACTTCAACTTCCTTTAATTTCATCCATTTCCTCTACCTTCGAACACATTAGATCGTGATACTGCACTTAGTAACAATTCTGGAACGTTTTCACTGTCACCAAGGATCATGTCACGTGTCTATTTTATGTATCCTGAGTGATTATTAACATGTGTACAGAATTCAGAGGTTCCGTTATGCACAATATATTTTTTTAATCACTAACAAATATACTTGCTCAGGCGACATGTTTCACCCCACCGGATTATCTTCATGGCCTTACAGATAGATTTTGTCTCAGATTATATAAGTTTATCTGTAAGGCCCCAATGAGACTGAAACATGTCGCCCTAGTAAATATTTGTTATTTGGGATAAACAATATATTGTGTTATAGGATTTGAGACTTTCGCGTACAATCAATAAAATCTTCTCGGGCAATCAACCGCGTTAACTTCCGAGGTATACAGTCGCATCAGAACCCTGATGATGGGGACAGAGTTGGTTCCCGAAACGTCGGTTTACTAAGGTAACAAGTTAAGGCGGCTAATTGCCCGAGAAGATTTTATTGAATATATTTTGTATGATGGAACCCCTATCTATTTGTTTAATAATCACGTCAAAAGCATTACAGTAAAGAAACTTTACGGTACTCAAATTCGGCGACATTCTATACTCTTGTAAAACGGAGACCAAAAAACCAAGTAGAGTGTGGGTTAGCTTTAGCCTATTGGAGGCAATAAATATAAGGGCGCCGGTTTGGGGGAATGTGCTACTTTGCCTCAGTTTCTTCTTTTGCAAACTGACTCTCCTGAAAGTATAACTAACCCGATAAAAGAAAGAAACAAACAAACAAACACGAAACGTTTTTATGTTTTATTCTCCATTACGCGCCATACTGGGAAGTTCTTCCATAAATGTTCGCCAGGAGAAAGTCCGGGTGGGGGTGGGGAGGAAGAGGCAGGAGAGAAGTTTACAACGACGCGGCGCCTACTTTATGTGTTTGTCTCTCGTTCGATATATACGCCAAAGAATTGCTTTTTAGCTTCCGGAAAATTGATGGTTTCCAATGCAGTAAAAGAACAGTAGTGAAGAAATAAAAAAAGAATTGAAAACTGGAATAAATTTTTAAATTCTAATATATTTATACGACTTCTAAATACAGATTATTTAATCTTTCAGTTTTACGCTTAATAACGTCGTGGAATTGAAGTGGTTTTCATTCAGTTTTTCTTTTCTGATCTGTGGCTTCTGGAATTAAGTTTCTACCAAAGCAATGAGATCGATATAAAATCCATTTGTCGGTTGAACGATGAAATCGATAATTAAACTCGTCCAGGTCGCTAAATAGAGCAAAAACTTCCATACCCTTAAAAGATACATATTATTTTGTTTCACCGGAATCTCACTATTCTGAGATAATAATACACGGTGGAGAGAGTGCAGCATAATGCATATGATGGGTTAATTTAAAAACCCCTCTCCGTTACAAAACGAATCTAAATCCCACCTTGCGGTCCAGTTACAGTAGCTTCAAACGGTTATGGTCTGATTCTGATCGCCAACATCCAACCAGAGCTGGTTTCGGTAAGTTTTAGTTAATTTAATGATGTTTTTTGTTGGCATATGTTATATACAGTTCAGTGGGAGAATTAATGTGTAAGGATGTGGAAGGAAGCTTTTAAGGCACTACCTTACCAATTGGTTACAATGGGGTTTCGTAGATTAATAAAGGTCATCAGAATCGAGTTTCAACGGGAGTCCAAGAGCATTTCGCTACATTCAATGGATGTATTTACATCCATTTCACGATGCAGTTACATAGTTTGATTCTGTATCCTTGAATTCTATCTGAAATATTATTAATATCAAATAAATTCAAGCATCCGTGGTGCACAGATTGAAACTCCTGTTACAACGCACGAGAAGCAAATTTAAGCTGAGATTTCAGGTTCTCAAGGCGGCGAATATGAAGATGACTGTCTTCTCGTACGTTGCGTTTTGAAGCCTGGTAGAAATTTATCAACGTTTCAGAGGTGCCTGCCATCTTATTTTATCAGGGCGATGGGCCTCTATCATTGCCCTGATGATTGAGACAGTAAGCACTTCTGAAAAGTCAGCAAACTTCTACCAGTCTACAAGCCGCAACATACCCAGCAACTGTTGTCTTGGCAGAGTTAAATTACGATTTCTGTATCAATTTCACATTTAAGTATGATTGAACAATGAATATATTAACATTATATGGATGTAATTATAAATTTATCTTCTGCTCATCTCCGTCGTCCTTTCATTCCTCGACATTCTCAATCTGCAATTTCATTCTTATTTTACAAATTAATCTTCTCATTACCAATTTTTCACCTCCATCGTCTATTCTTATTCTTCTATTTGCCATTCCTACTTGTCTTCTTCTTCTCCTTCTGACGCCTACACGGTCACAGGGTAAGGAAATCAAACTCATGGACATTAAGGTGTGACATTATAAAATGATCAGTCCCTCATACACTGAGGATATAAAATATGAAAACGAAATGCATTCAAGGAACACACACTGAGGCCAATGTGCCATATTCTCGGCACAGGCTTTCTGAAACTGAATTTAACAGATCTTGTGGTAGGCAGAGCGGGCTGTAATTTATACTTTACATATTACTAGGTATTCTATTTTAACCCGCATTAACGCTCGAAAATTCGTTACCATGGAAACTCACAAACACAAACATGTTCAAGCGTTTTATACACGTTGATTCGCATAATTCTCATATGAATAATTTTCTTCGCTTGAGCGATTACAGCGCTTTTGTCCCAAACAATTTAACAGTATGGGTGGGAATCCAGTCTTGTCTCTCGTGAATTCTTTAGAAGCCAGAAGTTATAATTTTGATCGGTAGAGACCATCTAGCTTCACCGTCATACGATTAGCCAGTTTAAAACACCACGAAGCAAACCATTATTTTTTCGGCGTAATTAGTGGACCATTTTAAACAGGACTTTTTCATTTCCTTTAAATCCAGATACAACCCACGCCGTCTAGGCTGTATCTCCCCAAACTAAAATCCATTTATATACTTCTCAGATAGCCGGGGGATTTCTTTTTTCTTTAGCCCAAGTTGTGATCAAAAGAGTCCATAAGTCTACGACCCAAATACACTCGGTTACAAAGTAAAGTGAGCGATCCAAGAATTTATTAATTAATTTAATTTTAAATTAAATCTACTGTTAAGTGTAATTGTTCCAAATCATTACGTCTGGACCATAGAGTCACAATAACAAGGATTAATATCAGTCATTAAAATGTCCAAGAGAAAAATTCGCTTGTGCTTGACAGCCGATCTATTTCTAGATCTACAATTTACGTGCTTTCTATGTTTTAACGATACAACATGAGATAAATAATCATCTCACTGAATATGTAGATTGAACCGGTATTAAAAGTCATTCACAAAGATTCTGATATTAAAAGAATTTTTGTCAGGAAAGATATACAACTTGAAACTCTTGTGTCTGGCACATACAATATCAGCATCCTCTTCACAATATTGCGCTTTAATATAATCTGAAAGTCAGAATTTCTCAGGTATAGTAACCAGAACGATAAAAACAGAAATTATTTTGTTGCATTATACGTTTGACGTCCACACAGTGGTACCTCCGAAAGATAGAACGATCACACAGATTTTCATGGACTTTACGTCTAAACTATAAAAAAATATTCAATGCTTTATGTAAAAGTGGATTTCATTACAGTGCCAAAAGTGTCATTAAAACCCTCTTAGCAGCTTAACAGGCGTACACGACAGATTGAGAGGAGGATCCCCGTGTTTTAAATTCAGTTCCCTACCAGTTTAACACTAGTATTTAAAAGTTTCATTCTTGTCCCACATTTTTCCGAAGAGTTGAGGATGGACATGACTCTGACATTCAAACCATGCTTTATCCAAACTGATTGTTTCTCATATTTCATGAAAAGTTATTTCAAGATCTTTCAATCAAAACGAAAATAAACTTCAAGCTGTAGTTCCATGAACAATGGTAATTTCAGTGATTCCTGGCGAATTAAAATGTACGATTTAGACCACAACTGAAAATGTTACGGCAATATATCAATATATTCTATAATTTAATATCTCTTTTGGTCTACTGAGAAGTGGGCAATATTTCCTTAAAGCTGGCATTAAGGGTGATAATCAATTCTGATTATTACCAAATCAATTTCAAAATGCATTATTATTTAAAACAAATTTTAAGACAAATATGAATTCCAATCCCCTATTCAATCAAATAAAGTTTAACATCAACCCGTAAAAGATTGTTCCTGTCTATCTGTGTGTTTTGAAGAAACATTACAACAAAGTGAATTTTGAGCATTTAAATTAAACAAGGTCGTCTCTGAGAAGTTCAGAGACGGCCTAAAATTAAACAGGCTACTTCCGAGATAAAGGACGAAGGCAAAAGTAATATTTTACAATTCTCAGTCTATAACATAGAAACTATCACGTAGATATGTCACTTGCAAAATTAGAGCTTTTAAAAATCGAGGTTAAAAACAAGAGACAGGGGATATGGAACAAGGGCAGACAGACAGACAGACAGCAAGCCTCGTCACATGTTTAACTACCGAAGCGATATATTGTCGGCCTGACGCACTCAGCACGGATGTGCACGGGATGTCAGTCACTCAGTCGGATGTTCCCTGGGAGGACATCGATCACGCTCATGACTTAGCAGCAGTTTGATGCGTCCCGTCATCCAGCCAACAAAAAGCATTTCATCATTCCGACACCAGCAACACTCAAGACATTGACGACAACTTCAATGTGGTCAGAGTACCCAATAAAACACCCTGCAAACGGCTATATATCGTGTGACAGAACGTAGGCCCTACATAAACAAGATAATCACGCAGTAGATACATATGAATTATTCATCGTCGTAATTTCCTTACTTGTAAACACGTTCTGTCTACACGTTTCCAGGCTCCACAAAAATGAACGGTATTCGATCAGACCAGAAAGTATTCTTACTCCACCGCTTTTATCGATACGAACACATGATCGATCATACAGAATGCTTGTTTACAGTTAAACTATTATAATTACCACAGTCACCACACGAATAATCACGCGATAATACAGAGGCTGGCTCTTCTGAGATTTTTTGTAGTTCCCGTTGCACCCTGGTACTAGTCAACTTTCGTTACCTTTAAGAATACTTATCCAGAAATATCGTATTACCGTAGAATATGATCACATATCAGTTTCATAGTACTGTACATAAATTAATATACAGATACATATTATTTTAAATTTTATCGTGTAAAAGCTTGTATCTAACACAATTTTACCCGAAAAACTTTAATCTTAAGGTAGGGTCTTAAAGACAATAGTATATGACATTTGAAGATTTCTGTCTCCTGGGTTGTTGCGCTGTGTAGTCTGGTCGATGTTTACCAACGTTTCAGAGGTCATACTGCCTCCATCATCAGGGCGCCCTGATGACGGAGCCAATATGACCTCTGAAACGTTGGTTAACATCGACCAGTCTACACGGCGCAATAACCCAGAAGACGGAAATATTCATACTCACCGCTATGAAAACCTCAAATCTTACATATATGGCATTTGTACGTGAAGTAGCAGATAAAAATCAGAATCTCCTCAGATCCTTCGGAGCAAAAAATAAATGAGCCCGTAGTAATTAAATAATTTGGACGACCAATATACAAGTGGTCTCGGGTCGGAAGTGGCCCGATGGCTGCCAGGAAGACCACGCTGTACTAGCCTAAGAAACAAGCAGGGTGTTTTCCAAAAGGAAAATAGCCCATTAATGTACGATACAACTACTACAAATATTGGGAAGTGGGTAAGGGGGGACAAGACATCCAACACACAAAAAAATACCCCACGAAGATCTCAGGGGTACACGTCACCAAGGTCGAATGTTTATCTTGTACTGGGTTATTCATCAGAAAATGCCATGTTAACGGTTAGCAGAGCAAACTAAACGGGAGTATATGAGTAAAGTTTGCCTTAAAACACGACGCATAAGCCAGTCTGTCTTGCTCCATCATTTACCTCCACATTCTGTCCGTCACATCAGGCTCCAGGCGCTAGTAACTTGTTTTAGGGGCGGATATTGAGTAGGGGAGGTTCTTAGCCGCATTTGTGGTGCTCATTGACGTCACAGCAATATGTAAGTTGGAGTCAGCAACCGATCCATCATGCAAAATGACTTACCCCCAATATGGGATACACTTGAAGGTTAATTTACCCTCGTCAAGGGGGTAGAATCTGAAACACTGGTTACTATGTAAATGGGCTGTCCATCTTAAGCGAGGGGGCGGTAAAGTTTACGTTACACCCACAGTTAACCTTCATACTTCAGAAAGCACTGGATGCAGGCCGTACGTTATAGCATATGGCTCAAGAGAACACGTAACACAATGAACCGTTGTCACAGATACACGGCTGGTAACGTAAATGAAGTTACGTTTGCAGATGTGAGTCATATCCGTTAATACAACGTCAAAACGACTTTGGAATGTTGAGAATAATAAGTTAATTATCCCTTTCTTTGTTTTGGCCTTATTTCTAAAGTTCTCTCTTTTTGTCGAAAGAGGTCCTTGTTGCCTCAGAAACGTTGGTAAACATCGACCAGACTACACAGCGTAACAACCCAGAAGACGGTAATCTTCATACTCTGATGACGGAGGCATTAGGACCTCTGAAACGTTGGTTAACATCGACCAGACTACACAGCGTAACAACCCAGAAGACGGTAATCTTCATACTCTGATGACGGAGGCATTAGGACCTCTGAAACGTTGGTTAACATCGACCAGACTACACAGCGTAACAACCCAGAAGACGGTAATCTTCATACTCTGATGACGGAGGCATTAGGACCTCTGAAACGTTGGTTAACATCGACCAGACTACACAGCGTAACAACCCAGAAGACGGTAATCTTCATACTCTGATGACGGAGGCATTAGGACCTCTGAAACGTTGGTTAACATCGACCAGACTACACAGCGTAACAACCCAGAAGACGGTAATCTTCATACTCTGATGACGGAGGCATTAGGACCTCTGAAACGTTGGTTAACATCGACCAGACTACACAGCGTAACAACCCAGAAGACGGTAATCTTCATACTCTGATGACGGAGGCATTAGGACCTCTGAAACGTTGGTTAACATCGACCAGACTACACAGCGTAACAACCCAGAAGACGGTAATCTTCATACTCTGATGACGGAGGCATTAGGACCTCTGAAACGTTGGTTAACATCGACCAGACTACACAGCGTAACAACCCAGAAGACGGTAATCTTCATACTCTGATGACGGAGGCATTAGGACCTCTGAAACGTTGGTTAACATCGACCAGACTACACAGCGTAACAACCCAGAAGACGGAAATCTTCATACTCACCGCTGTGAACACCTCAAATCTTACATCTTTGTATTTCTCATCGTATTCTTCTGTTTCCTTCCTTCCTTCCTTCCTTATTTACATTCTTCGGTGCGGTACTTTCCTTACTTCTCATTCACTTCCTTCGTACTAAATGAGTTACTTTTATACTCTTATACTTTAATTCCTTTTTTTTATGCTTGTGTGTTTCGCTCTTTCGTTCTCTTTGGTTCTTCCTTCATTCCTTCCTTCTGTCTAGCTCTTTTTTATTTACCCTTCTCTGTTATAATTCATACTGTCGGGACAAAATGCGTTAGTATTTCTCTCTTCATACACCGTTCGTATAACAAAGGCAGTGAGCGAGTTATCAACTAAATATCCCATAAAGGAAATCGAATACGGAGCAGAAACTGGGTTACGAGCTGCAGATGTGTATATTTGATAATATTTTGCAATAATCCCACTCTCCTCTGATAGGTTAATTCAGACTGAGTTTTTGAAAACGACAGTGAGAGATAATTGAACATTCAATCACTGTGTGTATCAATATATGCTTACATACATCGGACATGCATTCATTTAAATAATTTACAATCCGCTTGCCATAAATATACAGCGTCGGTATTAATCTGTAGAGTTGACCCGTCGTTTTATATTGAGATACACCAATCAATGTCAACGTGTTTTTTCTCGAATACTGCATTACCTCTATCGCCGGAACAAAGCCTGGAACTGTACGCTGGGTTCCATCCAATTAAAACGCCCGTCTGACTGTCTATTCAATGGCATAACCTGGAATTATTGTTCGTTAACTTCGCACACACATTTTCTTTCCTATTCTGCCCTGAAAATTTACGCGATAAGGATTCCTGTATTTCACACATATTCACGTCTAAAACGCCATCATACTGAACATGGAGGAACGTGTGTACTAATACATTCTTTGGCCTGCATGATATCAAGAAATTTAATCCTTTAAATTTGCTTTACAAGAAAATTGTCATACAAACTACGGGTTAAGCAATATGTGTTTATAATAACTACTGTTTAAATACGTAATTAAATTATGGCAGCCAACAGAAAAGCATAGAAAATGTGCGAATAATTAATTTCAGCCTTATCACTTGAGTTGAGCTAATTACAATTAAAGTCGAGGAAATTTCTTGATCAATTCCTATTGATAGTTAATGCCCTATGCTATCCCTTATTTCCACATTGTCAAAGGAAATAGTAGTATTTTAAAGACTACAATAAAATACATCCAAGGACTCAATGCAAAGCAAAGAGATTATCTTTCGGAGGCATTCCGCTGAACTAGACATCTAATCTAATTAAATGTTAAGCTAAAATGAAGACAGATTTAAGACGTGGAACTATTTCGGTTAAATTGCTGACGAAATGGATGACACATTAATTCTAAAATCCCGGATTAAATAAACGACAGCATGGAATTAGATCCCTCTATCTGTTAAATTTCGAGGTTAATACCAGTCTGAAACCCAGAGGGACAAGACCAAATGATTGTGAGGAGAATAAATCCCTGGCAGGTAATTTGGCAGTGATAAAACGTCACATCAGGACAGGGCCTAATCCTTGCTCTCAGAGCCACAACCACACTGCCTTCTCTAGGCAACTCAAGGATGGATATTCCACAATCCTGAGAATATAAAAGGCGCCTGATTGTGTTTCACTGGAACCCTGTTTGTGCCTGAAACAACATTTTATCGACAAATTATTACATTTTTTTGAATATGGATTATGAAGTGTAAAGATGTGCTTCGGCTGTTTAAGATAATTTTTAGAGAGATTGCCATAAAAAGAAAGTCTGGTATCAACAGTTTACTAACCACAGCAACTGAAAAATCTGGAATTATAAAAAAATCTTATTCCAGTTTCCTGCTTTTAATATGTACGCAGGCTAAGTCACATGTTATTTGTTACCTTTAAATTTTTGTCTGTCAAAATCCTACAACGTACAATTTAAGTTAATTAATTATGTACGTGCAAAAAACTACAGATTCACTGCCTTTCCATAATGTAAACTTCATATGTAAAGTATTTTGTTCTTTGACACTATAAATAAACAGACTGGTAGGCTTGGAAACATTAATGGAATATGCTATACATTTTCAACCGACACACAAAACATTCTGGAAAAGCATAAAAAGTACACTCTTTTCCGTCGCTAGCCTTAACGCTACGTTAAACATGAGCCATTTATTTTAAACTATATTCCCTTTGTTACAGTCACGGATACAAGGGGAAAGCTGTACGAACTGATTTTGTGACTAACTAAATGTCGGTGAAACGACGAAAAACTGGATTCAATGACAAAAGAGGTGCAATGCAGAGGGTTGTTTTGTGTTCGCTGTTTTTCAAAAGGCCTTTCTGTGGAAGTGTTGTGTAAATTATAATAGTAATATTTATAATAATTTACATTATATAAAATTTAGTCTCATATTTCTTTGATTGTGCTCACAGAGGCCTGGACTTTCTCAGTAATAACTGTAATTAACAAAATGTTCTATTTTACATATGTTGCTTCCATTAGGGAACTTTTAGATGTACTTTTATTATGGGGTACGGATAACTTGAAAGAGACGGGGAAGGAAAAAGAGAAGGAAATTACTTCAGGGAAAACGTAAATGATGAGAAGGGGTAAAGACGAATGTACAAAGAAAATTATTGACCTTTAATTATTAACAAGTTATTCAAGATGATGGTGACGACGATAACAACATACGACAAATTTGTATTTTGTGCAGTGATATAAGTTATATTTTACTAATTCTGGTATGGTGATTTTGAAAAAGTCAAAAAATTCGTAACACGCACAGTTTTTGTTGTCCCCTAATTTTTATTTTCGTTTAAGATAAGTGAACTTACGTATCACCTGTTATGCAGTTTGAAATATGGACGTTTCTTATCTGAGATTAAACTTGGAATTACTATTAGACCACATGCTCACATTGCGGTTATAAATGTAACAAAAACATTGAGAAAAATACAAAAACGAAAAGTACGTGTTATGATATTCTGACTCTAAATTCATTACACAGAACGTTATTTTTCCCTCACATAAACAATATTATCGTCCTTTCAATTAATGTGTATTTCATAAGCAGTGATGTGATTAAACATTTTATGCGCAGTTCTGCAGACCATGCAGAATGAATATAAAAAGGTAGTTTTCAATCATGTTATCAAAATCTCGTTGACTAATTTAATAATAATACCAATAACAAAATAAAAAGAAATAAATAGTTTTGTTTCAGGAAAAAACAGTGAACTACAGAGTTGATACACATTTTATAACTAGGAACTTTAATTTGTACTCATAACCTAATATTTACAAGCAGTTGTCACACCAGGGAAGGCGAGATGGGCGGAACGTGTAGAAATAGTGTAAGATACGAGAAATACTTACAAAATTTTATTCGAAAGCCTGACAGGGAAGGATCGCTTAGGAGAACTAGTCGTCGAAGGGAGTATAATATTAAAACATATTTTAAATAAATCGAATATGGATGTGTGAACAGGATTCAACTGACTCAGTAAAGGGATTGCTGTCGAGCTCTTGTGACTACGGTAATGAAATTTCGGGTTCCATACAAACCAGGGGATTTCTGGATCAGGTAATGACTAATAGTTTCTCAAGAAGATTACCGTTAACTATAACAACAATGCAGTATAAATCCATCAATTGCAAACAATGAGAGCAAAGGGGCAGTCGTTTCCCGTGGCACGGAGTCGCGGAAATATTTTATGTCACTGGACATTTTCCACTTAATCGGCTATTCATAATTTGTTTCAGGACCTGGAATGTTACGAGTCTATTGATTTCATACGATCAGTGACGAATACAAACAAAACTGTAAACAATGTCAGCAGGCAGCCAAAATATTTACATTTCACTATGATACTTGCAGCTGTATTTTTACAACTCATCACACGAGTGTCGAATTCAATTACCTAACCTGCATTTTTATTTCATATGAATGTAAAATTATGTTTCTATCACCAAGAGCATGGGACAAAATATATGGACTTCTGAATATTTGCTCAGCTACATTTAATGCTCTACATTGATTAGAATTTTTAGAAACGATTTGTGGTATCAAATAATATGTCAACAAAATAAGAACTTTATATAAAATATTACAGAAATAATTTATAAAACTCTGGCTTGTATTCCATACCGTATTATAGCGTCCGATGAATGTTTCTTGTGATGAAGACTATAAGCTTTTGGTTTATTGTAACAACAAATAAATTATTTAAATTGCTAAATATAAAAATAAAAGATATGACTACGTACCAAACAAACATATTACGTTTGTTTAGGTAAGATTCATGATTAAACACTTTAAAGTCCAATAGCAACAATATGCAGCACCTGGTTTAACATTGTTATTCTTAATTTTGTATTTGTTGGGTGTTTCTGTTATAAACGAGTGTCGTGTAATTAATTCCCAAGCCGATAAGATTTAACTGAAATCCTTTGATACATTAATTTAATCTGATTGTGTAAGCTAAAGCAGAAGTAATGTCTTTTGATCATATTAAACATATTATGGCGTTGTTTACAGAAAGGCTTTTAAGTCACATTTCAGGAAGGATGACAAGCGGTCCTGGAGGAAAAGTCAACTTTCAGTCTGCTCAAACAGTCACGAAACGTCCAAACATGTTATCATTACTGTAGATAATTTCACCTGAAGCTTACGGAGGTGAAGTTACTGGCATGTTTCAAAACAGAAAAAACTGTATATATCGATGTTATTTTTCTTGGTTGTAAAGACCAGTTTCCAAGAAACACGTTTCTGTATTCAGCCTTGTAGACATAAACAGCTGTTTCTCCGAATCTGTTCTTTTGTAATTATGAATCCACACATCATCACAATGCAAGGCAATATCGACATCTTCACAGCCCTGAGAAAATCCAGTCTCACAAACAAGACGCAGGCTTACTTGTAACTTCAGTATTGAAAGGTAATAAGTTATACGACGTGAGAGTCTAATTTAACTTACTTATTGAGACGATATTAATTCACATAGCAAACAAAAGTAAGTTAGGAACAAATCTGCGTTTACCCTCCTGACAAAATAATAAGACAGTTTATAAACATGTTTCGGATTTCCTGAGAATAATATTGTCATAGTTCTTAGTGTAGTTGGTATTTGTTTCTATGGCGAACCGATGTTTGAACGATTAAATTAAACATGAACACTTGCTTTCTTCATATTATAAGATTTGGAGTTGAAAATTTTACAAGGATGTTAACTGCTTCCAAATCTTTTTGCTAAATGCTCCATGTTTGCTTTTGAAAAAGGCAGTGAGAATGCACATACAATCTAAGACAAGCTGACCAATAACGTCCATCTATTTACGGGGCCTATAATGAGTGAGACTTTACCTCCACGCACCTATACGCTTCCTTAAAATGGTGCTTAGTCACAGGGGTAAGGTTAAGTTCATATCGGGTGCTCATGTAGTTAACATAGAAAAAGAGTTATTTGTGAAATTTATAAAATTTCAGTTAATATCACCTTTAAAAACCTATTTAAATGATCGATACTTAATCGAACACTGTTTTTCCGTATCGCAGCCTTACATTCAACCGACAACACGCGAAATCGGAAATCGCATGCCTTTTCCGAGGAAACTTCACATCCAGATCTACTACGTAATGGCACTATTAAATATAAAACAATAGAAAACTCGTTATCCATCACGGGGTGCCCGGAATCCATTCTGTGCCTTTCCCCGTTATTCAAATCGTCCGTTAAAATTCCAACCTCTATGCGTGTGTCTCCAGTTGAGTTTCCCTGATACCACAGAAAGCTTGCCCGCACATAATAGCACTCCATAAAACAATGGGAACATGTACTCCCCCTTCTTGTTTTATTATTCAAAAGTCTATTTGCTTTCTGTGTAAACCGACTAGACCTCTTCCAAGTGGACGCAGCACTTTTATTATTCAAAAGTCTATTTGCTTTCTCTGTAAACCGAATAAACCTCTTCCAAGTGGACGCAGCACTCCACAGAGGAACTGCACTAACAAATTAACAACACAGAAGAAACAAGCGAGTAAGTAATTAAAAATTTACGAGTACAGCTAAACCAGAAACCAAATATTATTTTGTTTTATACAAATGATATATCCGAATTTGTAGCAGCTCCTAACAGAGCTGTGGACAAATTCATCGCCGTACCATTAAAAAGCATCTGTAAAAATATAACGAGAATTTACACTGGGGTCATAAAATATACTTTACAGCCTCGAAATATGCGACTTGATGGCTCAAAGTATCAAACTTTATTATTTATGAAAGTTACTGTAAAAAAAACCAAGGCTTAGAATTGAACTTTGTCCTGAATAACGTTATATGACATCTAATGAAATATTTCATATTAGAAAGTCACAGAATGAAGAAGGGTTCTCAGCTAAAAGTATTCATTGCCAGGACTTTTCCATCGTCTGTTCTTTAAAACTACGACGTTTCGGAGGCTGGTTCTGTCTCCGTCTTCAGGTTAGAGATACCCACTCTGTACAGTGACAGAGATTAGCTCTATCTAAGGGGCCCAAGAGAGTAGGTACCTCTCACCTGAAGACGAAAACAGAACCAGCCTCCGAAACGTCATGATTTTAAAGAACAGACGATAGAAAAAGTCCTGACAATGAATAATTTCAAGTGTAAACTACCGTCGTCAAAGTCCTTTAGAATTGAAGGGTTTTCAGATTCGCACTGCAAACAGTATTTGAAGCGAACGTCTGGTAGCCTATTGTTTCTATTACACGATTACACATGCAAAACAGAAAATTCCCTAAGACTCTTAAGTTATTCAATGACCCTATCAACTGCAAACAATACCTGAAAAGTGTTCTCTCAGGAATACACTGGCATTCCAAATGTGTACTTCACGCCACACCACGTTAAAGTAATGTGCTCCGAGATCACTGTTGCGTCTTGTGACAATGTTGTACGAATGCGATCCAACAATGGGAATCCCACTGTTCAGCAACAATAACGACAGACCATGCAAGTTGTCTAGCTCGGAAGGAAGAAGGCAGACTGAATTCCTAAATGCTATTTAGAAGAGCCTCACGTACAAAGGCTGAAAGTACAGCCTAGAATCTAATAAAACTGTCCACGGTTCTCAGGTGTAAAGTTTTCATATTAAAACGAGGTAATACGTATAACAACTCCGGTATGAATTAACGTGCAGGGCAGAATAAAACAGAGTTAGGGAACAAAGACTTGGAGAAGTCGTTTGGAATCCGCTCCTTGGGGTGTCGTCTTGGTTATGAACAGAAACTTTATTCAACGTAATGGGAAAAGTAAGAAGCAAGTTTAGGATTTTTCTTATCCTATAAAACCGTACGTGTAAGCCAAAACGTAAAAGAAAATAAAACATGCTACTACATGTGAGAAAACTTAATTTTAACGCAGAGTTTGTGTTATCGGACTTAGTTCACGGAACAGAATCTTACTGAGTACCTGATAGTAGCTCAGTCAGAGAGTAAATTTCAATTTGATACAGATGCTATACAGTCACTGATAAAACTTTCAAATGATTCTCGTTTTAGAATGAAACCTGCCCTACAGAAAAAGAACCATAACCCTACTAAACAATCAATTCATCGCTCAAAAATAAAATATGAAATAGCAAATAAAGCTATTATCGAAAGATAATTAATCAAATCGGTGTATTCCCGACCTGTAATCAATACAAAGTAGCTAGTGGTTTGGGGAGTGTCGGAACAATCAATCGCAAGTTTTTAAATGCCTATAATTACTGTTCTTAATTAATAGCCGAGTATGTATTTCTCGCATTCGGATTAATATCAGTTTTATGATATATTTAAAACCATTAAGCGTGCTATGTCTATGCGTTTATGATTGGTTTGAATGCATGTTCAAACTAATTCGATAGCGGAACTCATTACAAACATATATCACGTAGTCTACTAATTGCTGGCTCATACTTTGTCATGTGGTTTGACTTCCAACATGATGGAAACGTAATTTTCACGTGGTCAGACTACTAATGATCGCGTCTATGATATATACAAAAAAAAACACTCTCACGTCCGGTTGCAATGCCTGTGGCGTGTAGCACACGTCACACCATTTCGACACAAAATCACAGCAACGCTTCTGGTAGCAGACACTGAAATCCAACACTCAACACCAGTGCTTTTGAACTACGGAGCCGGATGGTGAAATATTTTGGACTCGTGAGAACACCCGTTCTTCGTCATCGCTTTTCTTAAAATAAACTCTACTAAAATTATTTATTCGTTTGTTTACTGAACGAGATGTCAATTAGCTCAGACAAAATATTACTGACGATATAATGATTAATGAATAAAGCACTGGAAAGCGCATAGAAAGAAGCAGTTTTGACCTAATAAAGGGCACTGTACCAACATTTGTCTGAAGGAACTGTGGAAAACCACGATTTATTATGTTTTTAATATGCACAAGTGTGATTATACAATTCAGACACAAAATCTAAGGCTGAAGTTCTATTTTTACTAAATTGCATGAAGATACAATACAAAATACTGTCCTTAAAGCAGAAAAAAAAATGTTTCTTCAGCTTTTAATGACTGTATTTTCCCGTCTACCATTATTCTATTACATCTCGCGGTAAAGTAAAGTTTGTCCCACTATACGCCATGTAGGCGTTTGGGGTGAAAGGAGGTATAGCTCCTCTCTTCCTTGACCTCGGCACTAGATGGGAGTGAGTGGTCAGCATCACGCCCCGGCCGGCTTTACCCCCGGGAAAGGACCCCGACCCCGTTACCCATGGTAGAGGAGACTGGGTGGGCCCCAGAGCCGGTCTGGACGCAGAGGCTAGAGGAAAAATCCTCCACCCCCGTCGGGGATCGAACCCCGGCCGTCCAGCCCGTAGCTAGTCACTCTACTGACTGAGCTATCCCGGCTCATACATCTCGCGGTAGTATTGCATATTTAATGATGCATTAAAGGGTTGTCAAGCTATGAAACAGTTTTATAGCATTTATACAAACATATTTGTTCATGTATTTATATCTTTGTCTTTAAATAATCAAGGAATTTAATTTTTGTAACGATGCTATAAACCTTCCTTGCAAGTTTGTTGTTAGATATCCAGTCTGCAGAAGCATGGTTTGATGACGAGTCTGGCACCTTCATTCGACCTTTGTACTTAGCATCTTCCACTCTTATAACCGCAGATTTGCCCGTAGCTATAGTGAAGCAAGCATCCACCTTCACCACGTAAAGTAGGCCATATTTCGATGTTAAAATCATTATACAACGAATTACAGAGAAAATTACATATTCAAATACGTTTATTTGGAAATTGTAGGACTACGTGCCAGTACTCAGAAACTGAGTACACATTTCACGTCATTATATCAAGAATGACTTTGATGTATCGAACATCGATATTGGGATAAATTTTACTCCTACCGTCAAGTGTGTTTTACATTTCAACTTCAAATTATTGTGGTACGCAGATATGAAATCTAAATTAAAGCCAACATTCGGAAAACCCCATCATGGATACGGTTGCCAGGCAACAACTTGCCTCGGTAAACGACAAGTTTATTAATAATAAAACTACCAACAAACCTTTGTACCAGGTAGTTATTAATTAGTCACAAACCGGAGTGTTTACAAAGTACTGTAGCTATCAGACGTTATAATAAGCTCATAGACCTAACAAATTGAACATTTCCCATGCAAATATAAACATACTTCCCCATTTTTTCCCCTCTGCGTGTATGTTCAGTGTAACATACATTTGTATTTTCAGCTAATAACATTCAAAGTAATTAATATTCTCTGTATTAATCACGAGAGTCTAAATTTCATATACAAGTACGCCCCTTTCGATAAGCATCTACGTTCAATACATCACTGCAATTGAAATGAACTTATTAAAATGCGAGTGCAAGACCATGAAGCAGTCTGCTATAGTGCAGACAGCCTGAATTTCGTCATTAAACGTAAGTTATATAGAACACAGCTATAAATATTTATTCAGATCGGTTGGTTCCTAAAACAAATAAATACTTTAAAGTTTTAATATTAAAAAAGTATTTTTTTAATTCAGTCATTTTTTTATCTAAATCGAATTTGAACAGAACTCATATTTTTGATTTATTCTGGCATGGCTCGAATCCGTCTTTTCCATCAGCCGATCCTTGATTGGATACAATCTAACGACATGAACTTACACAGCTAGTTTACAAGAACCAGACAGAATTGTTTCAGTCTCAGTATTAACTGCAAGAAAATTGACAATACGTGGTCTCTGGTGTCACAAAATAACGCAGGATCAGTCTTCGGATCCAAGTAGTAATTCAGGTAGACGGTGGGGTTATTCAACATAGACACCTCAAATATGACTGAATTGTAAATAAATACCTAAGTATGATATTCAGAATGGAAAATCTAACTCTGTGAATTTATAGCATGCGTTACTGTGTTTATGATTGCATTTTTAATGGGTATACCGCAAACACGTAAAATATCGTGGGTCTAACAAATCGCCTTAGAAGTCAATTTAAATGTTAAAGGAACATCCTTTACTACAGGCACAAACGATCGAATGCACACAATCGCTTTGAGATTTGTCAGTCGCAAGCAATCTGCGATATTTTATACCGATGATCTGGATTAGTCGTACTGCCATATTTTAATGTTTAAGCGGTAGATTTCTGTCAGAAATAAGATGGGGTCACATCACGAACACTTGTGTGCCAACAACATAATGGGTAGACCACACAGAGGTCACGCAATCTGCATGATCAGATGAAACGATCACGACAATTATCTGAAGCAGAATAAAGTAGCACTTCAAATACGAAAGAAGCGAAACATTCTGCCTGTACTGAACTACAAACTGTTTTATACACACAAGAGAACGCAAATAGTAAAATGAACTTAGAATAAAACTAGTAACTTACGACAAAAGTAACTCCAACACGTAAGAAGTAATAGTAACGAAAAAGTTAAAGTTTTTCGAAATATGATTCGAAAGGGACAAGAGGTTCAGGAAGATCGCGAGTAACATAATTCGCAATTGGAAAGGCTCACATTACGTGGAAAAACTTTGAAATGGTTTATTATTTAATGAGAGGATAGCATTAACAAAATTCTTAAAAACTGACCAAGAAAATATGAACAGGTATAAATAGGATCAGTACAGTCAGTCTATTTTATGTTATATCCCAGCATTTTCAATGATGAATGTACGAAAATCATCAGATATCTGGAGAAAAAAAAACACTCTGTCACCGCCAACCTTGTTATGTGATATCGGTGGCAGTTGATATACTTTTATATTACATCAGCTCGTTTACGAGTCCAAGGGAATATTTTTCACGTCACTTCAATAACAGCTATAGTCTATTCGAGATGCCCTATCAGCGGGAAATCGATGTCTCCCAATCAGAGATATTCCAGCTGGAGGTTGAACAGAGTCGGGTATGACATCGGGGAGCAGTGAGACGGTGTGCGGTCTGAAACCCAGTGGTCACGCCAGGAGCTGCTGTAAACCGGTGGGATCAATCTGAACTAGCAAACTCGACCGGATACGGAACACAGCACGGCTTGTAACCATATTGCGTGCGGGCGTGAAGGAGACGTACTATGGAAACGACACAGCTGAACCACAACACGACGATAGCTGTGATTAACCTTGCATTCAAAGCCATTAGAGTGAAGAAATGTATACAAGGGCTTTGCTAGATGTGTAAATTACATGTTTGACTGAACAAATGACAGAAACAGAATTTGATCAGCTAAGAAAAATCACGTTAAAATAGCAAATTGCATATTTTTTCATAATAGAAGAACGAACCATGACACAAACCAAAGACTTCAATCGATATCTTCAAAGCCAATAGAACTTGAAGTATATCAGAATAACGAACCAAAATTACACTAGTTTAATACCGAGAATGTGTCTACGTAGACCTGCGTCTCCAGTGCCACCACATACTTCCGAGGAAAGTGCTTAGATGCAAGGACAAATTCAATTCTTCCTTGTAACTTGTATATCTTAAGAAGACATTACATTTCGGCTGGACGTGTCACGGGGCTTAATGATTAAGACAGTTAACAGTTATCTCCTGTATAATGAAAGTACTAGCGGATACTGGCTGAAACTGTTCAATACCAATTAAACTTAGAAGTTTGTATAGAATTATAAGTACCAACATAGAATGAACAACTGAGGGCCATAGGAGGTATTCGTAGTTCGATAAACCAACGATTCAAGAACCGAAGATCTTATTACAAGAAAGTATTATTTTCTTCTGAACCGGAACGAGCCCGGGACCCTCACTTTACGTCCTGAATCACGGTGTTTCGTTGGTGTCATTTCTTTACTTTGCCACGGAAACGTTGTTGAGCAATGTAGTTTTGCCAATAGAAGAAATTACATATAATTAAAACCACTACTTTATTAACCTCGCCATAATATTTAATAACGCTTTGCCTACAGAAGTTTATATTACTGAAGTGACATATACGATCATAATTGTTATGTACTTAATAGCATGAAAGGAGAAGCCAGGCAATATTTCAAATTACAGAAACTGAAATCTCTAAAAATAAATACTTAAAACACACGACGAACTCAATTACTTTCATGGGTGACCCGGATGAGGATGGAAGCGTTACCTCCCACGTCCATGCCTGGTGCATTACCGCTGCACCGAACTGTTCGGACCAGAATTCTGTTGCTGTGTTCGTCTGACTTCACAGTTTGAAAATTCTTTCTTCGAAGCTCCCACTATATCGCAGAAAAACTACTGAAGTTACTCAGCGGTGCAGAATCCATTATGATCAGCCAGTGAAAAAGAAATCACTCGCATTTTGTATAACCTGAAGGTTTATTAACGTGTTCACAAAAAACCCGACACTGGTTCCCATCCTGAGCCAGATTAATCCAGTCCAGATCCTCGTATCCTATTATTTTTTTCCATTTTAATATTATTTAAACATCTATGTCTCGGTTTCCAAAACGGAGTCTTTCCTTCCCAACAACTAAGCTGGAGGAGCTCCCTTGTCGGCTATCCGCCAAATGTTTTCGAAAAAATTAGTACCTACACTCTGTATATGAAAGCTGTTTCCTGTGAGTGCGCCATGTCGCTGTTGTAAGACGCCCACTTGTTACAATCACAACGGAATTGAAGTACAATATAAATATACATATATATATATATATAGGTAATTACATTTGTATTTGGTACGAGTTCATCAAATACTTTTCTTCTGAGATAATTTCATCAGTGCGTTTGTCACAGGGGTTGGTTACACAATATTGAAATGCCTGTCAGATACAAAGTTACATGTCATAAACAACTGAAGTGGTTATCATATACAAGTCTGCGTGTTACATATTCTCTGATTTCGCCTATAACAGACCGCATGCACCCCAAGCCGATAACGCGTACGATCAGACCAAAACCTTGGGACATTTAGGGAGGAACAGAGTGAGAATTTAGCAAGGAATTGTGTATAACGATCAATAAATTGGGTTTGTATGAAGTTGTGCAAGCATAGTCGTGTATTAAAAGGGATGGGGTGCGTGGTTACAGAAAGGGTAGATAAAGCAAATTGGACTAAGGAAGGGATGGGGTTGGATTTGGCAGGAGGAGAAGCTAGGGAGTGATGACATCTACATTGTATTACAACGCTTATGGAATGACAAAATTATAATCAAACAACGTCACAATTAATATGTGTCAGCTGTACAAAGAATACACATTTTTTTTATATACACGGTATTAGAGAAATGTGGGAGGCGGGGGTGGATAAGGGTCATGCATAGTCGTGCATTATTAAAACTTTCACTGTAAAGTGTTAAATAAAATGTCAAGAAGATAAATTTATTAAAAGTTCAAAAGTTAAACTTGTATCTAAGTAAAATAGTGTACGGTGTCCAAAAAATCTAAAATTATAAAGTTTCATAAGGGTACTGACTCTCATCTTGCCTTCATGGGTTAAACGATTTAATGTCTGTACCGACCTCAAAATTATATTTCCAGCGTCTACCTCGTCTGTATTCCACTTTCCTACTTACAATGCTAGGTAATATTCGGCCACCAGTTTTCAATCATTCTATCCACATGGCCTCTCCAACTCCTTTTATGTTTACTAACTGGAAGTAAACCACGGCTTTTCAGCATTTACATTTTTGGCTTCCGTTATGAGTCTTGATATTTCTCATTTCTGCTAATTGTATTACTTTGTCTTTGCCTCGTATTTCATAGATATTTTAGCAGTCAGCATAATTAAGTATGATTTGAGGTTTTCACAGCGGTGAGTATGAAGATTTCTGTCTTCTGGGTTGTTGCGCTGTGTAGTCTGGTAAATTCATCGCCCTGATGACGGAGGCAGTATGACCTCTGAAACGTTGGTAAACATCTACCAGACTACACAGCGCAATAACCCAGAAGACAGAAATCTTCATACTCCGATGACGGAGGCAGTATGACCTCTGAAACGTTGGTAAACATCTACCAGACTACACAGCGCAATAACCCAGAAGACAGAAATCTTCATACTCCGATGACGGAGGCAGTATGACCTCTGAAACGTTGGTAAACATCTACCAGACTACACAGCGCAATAACCCAGAAGACAGAAATCTTCATACTCCGATGACGGAGGCAGTATGACCTCTGAAACGTTGGTAAACATCTACCAGACTACACAGCGCAATAACCCAGAAGACAGAAATCTTCATACTCCGATGACGGAGGCAGTATGACCTCTGAAACGTTGGTAAACATCTACCAGACTACACAGCGCAATAACCCAGAAGACAGAAATCTTCATACTCCGATGACGGAGGCAGTATGACCTCTGAAACGTTGGTAAACATCTACCAGACTACACAGCGCAATAACCCAGAAGACAGAAATCTTCATACTCCGATGACGGAGGCAGTATGACCTCTGAAACGTTGGTAAACATCTACCAGACTACACAGCGCAATAACCCAGAAGACAGAAATCTTCATACTCCGATGACGGAGGCAGTATGACCTCTGAAACGTTGGTAAACATCTACCAGACTACACAGCGCAATAACCCAGAAGACAGAAATCTTCATACTCCGATGACGGAGGCAGTATGACCTCTGAAACGTTGGTAAACATCTACCAGACTACACAGCGCAATAACCCAGAAGACAGAAATCTTCATACTCCGATGACGGAGGCAGTATGACCTCTGAACCGTTGGTTAACATCGACCAGACTACACAGCGCAACAACCCACAAGACAGAAATCTTCAGCATAGTTAACTTAATGCTTATTAATGTGTCTATTTTTTCAAGAGAGAACATATGTCATTAAATACTGGTATATTGTCACTGTGTCTGTTGTGTTTGAGTTAGCATACTCAACTCTGGTCATACGTATAGAACAATCAGCTCAGCGGGTCGGTTGAAGCACTAACAACGCTGTGTAGCAAAACGCAGAGACGTGATAAATATCTTACTGGAACGAAATAAATTGATAACGAAGTAAGTTTCATTGAGAAGTGCGAATCATAATACACAGTTATAGATTAATTACTAAATGTTTAAATATCACGCCTTAAACACAAATTATTTAAGAGTTTCTTTAATAATATTGTTAAAATTTCAACTCGTTTCATTTACATGTCCTGTTAAGTATATTTTTAATTATGCGGGAAATAAATCTTAATTTCCTAAACACAAGATATATGTAATAAATTAACGGAAGGTGAGTCACGTAAAATAGTGAAGAACGCATCTACAAAATGCACCCGCTCAAAATTTGGTGTAAAAAGATTTCAGGTTTGTTATTGCAGACAAGAGGCTAGAACATTTAAAAGATATCTTTGTTAAAAGTAAATAGTTGTCATTGAACTGATAATTATGAGATTAATCAGTTATGTTAGCAAAGAGGAACACGGTGGGATTTAATCTGCCAATATAATTTTTTTAACTTCGATGTAATACACTGTGCCTCACAGTACCGTTACACCCAAACTGCGTAGACCGAACACAATATTGCACTGATGGATTCGGACGCCCTAGGGACGTTTAGATAAGCTATGGTGGAAGAGTGGGATAGAGTGGGTACAACAGGGAAATGTATGACGGTCACATGCATATTACATGGTTAGCTGTTCGCTCCCATCGCTCGCCCCTTTGCTACAGCAGTGATTCTGAATGGACCCTACACGGTAACATATGCTGAAGAAATATGACGCACCGTCAACACGGTAATTGTGTGGCCACTTGTACGCCATAGATTGCGTCGTGGATATACTCACTGTAATAGACGCCGTCGCCAATGCCGGAATACGTTCTAATGTAAACAGAGCTTTAAAATTGTTTTTCTTCTTCTTTATTTCTTATGAGAATGGGAGATTGTGATAAAAATGTATGAGAGAAAAGGTTTGCTCTGTTTCATCCCAGGAATCTCTGAAATTGATGACATTTATATTTGTTTTCGTTAGGGAAAAGATATTACTTTTTGTGGTCACGTAAATAAATTCAACAGAAACGTTCTGCAACACTTTTCCACCTGCGACACATCTTTATTTGCCAAACACACAACTAAAAAACCACAAATTATCGTGTCATTAAAGGGGGCACAAAATTATGTACAACTATAACGTTCGAAAATACAATTTCTTATAAAAATTTGCGGCACACCAGTTACGAATTCTAGGAAACAATTATGATGATGGTTTTTTTCAGGTTCAAATGGAAGCATGTATAAAGATGACATCCTTCTGAATATTGCAAAATGTAGTCTTGTAAAGGTTGACCGACGTTTCAGAGGCGTATGCTGCCTCCATCATCAGGACTGCCAACGCTCTGATGATGGAAACAACAAGCAGGAAGGAATTTTTTTAAAAATTTAATCTGTTCTAACATTATCATACTTGCTTCCTTGGGTAATAAGTAAAATGTTCTATTTGTTTATGCAACGTGATTAGAAGAAACAATTCAGTCAATAAATTACAATTCAAAAATTCTTAAAATTCTTAACAAATTTGATGTAAGTTCATTCTGACGTATATCAAGAAAGTGCATAGTAACTGAAGGGTTTAAAAATTTCTACATGTCTGATTAGAATTCTTCTACTGTGAAAGCGTCACTTAGAACGTTATTGACACTGCTTCATATTTTTTGCTCTTTTAAACGTTCTGCTGCAATGAAGGAATGAGGGTGTAGAAAGAGAGCAAAATAAAAACAAGATCCTGAAGTGGAGTGCAGGAAGAATTTTTCCCGCATTTTAAAAGTTCCTGTTTTCTTGAAAAAGTATGTGCTGGATTCTGAAGACGTAAAGCTGTATTTGTGCGTACGCTACTTGAGATTTTATCTTAAAACAGAAAATAGGAAGTAAAAAGTTTCCCGGAGACAAAAAAATAGAGTAAAATTAGGAAAGACGAGTGCAGTGTGTATATATAACACTTCTATTTATACGCGCACACTCACATTTAAGAGTCTGTTTTCCATAATCTTCTTACGGAGACAATTGTTTGAGAGGGTAAATCCCCTCTCTGCAAGTTCTGCTCATTCGTCTTATGGACTACTGCAGAAGAAACAAACACTGTATAAGAGTGTGGAAAGAATCCAAGGGCAAAGAGAAGCAGACAAAGTTTGTTCCTTTATTTCGAAAGTACAATGAAAATTCAGGTGTATTTGAAAATTAATCTTGCTACTGCGAGCAGCTACCGACATTACTGTGGATCTATTTTGATTGCACACATTACAACACTCCTTTCTAATGAAATAAATGTAAATCTCTTTCTAAGACACGGAAGGGTATGTGAGTGGCCCGGTGGTTATGTCAGTTTACTACTAAATATTCGCGGGTTTGCAGAGTTGCAATTATTTAAATCATTTAAGATATCAAAATGCTATAGAGAAAATAAAAATATTATTAAATCAGCAATAAGTCATTTTGCTGACATGCAGCTCAGAATCTCTTGCTTGATTGTTTCAAACTGAAAAATATAAAGTTTAAAATTACAGAAATATATCGATTACTTTGTACGCTTGTAAACCCTGGCGCATGACAGTATAATACTTTAAAATAGGCCACGACAGCTTCTTACAAATTATTTTCAATTAATAACTCACATATAATTCTATCTTTTGATGAAACAGAATCTATTACATGTAGCTGTCAAGCGTCGGTGAATAATAGAAAGTAAATCAATCATCTTGAATCAGCCACGCGATATTGTGCACTTAGTTCTATTTCGTCCATTCCTCGATACCCGCACACTATCGATCGCAGTATTGCCCCGCTGCCCGGAAAATCCCACGTTTTCCCATTTCTCTTGTAACTACGTCAGCTTTTTTCTGTTAGCATCACATTCTAACTCAACCCTCTTCACTGATCTTCTTCACCACCCTTACTTTAAGTAGGAAGTGACCTAATATCTCCCCCCGGGTCTCGTGTCCCATCATCAATACATCAATAACAGCTATCGTTCTATTCTTAGAAGTGTTATCCTATATAAGATTTCGATCACAATAAATTCTTACTTCGGTACAGGTTATGTTTCGCAGTGTTGTCAAGTTCATAAATGTTAACGCATAAACAATTTTTTATAAATAATCTGTAGATTATTATAAACATAATTTTATATACCAATGCGTTTATAATCAATCACCCAAAAAACTGAATACTCCTAGCATCAGTAATTTATTAGTTACCACTCCTGAATTGTGGGCCAAAATATATTTTCTAACTGCCGCCGTATTGTTAAGATATCAGATTCTCAAGGCTACTAATGTGGGATGTTGCACCGTGTGATCTGGTATAAACTGACCGACGTTTCAGAGATGATTGCTGCCTCCATCATCACAGCGATCGCTTTATTCATGTTTTCCGATTCATTATTTATTTATAATCCTTCGGTGGAAACTATACAGTCTGACCTACTGAGCAATGTTAAATAGACCATTAATAAATAAATTAATTAATTAACTATATTGTAACAATGTCCGTGATATCCCTCATGGTATTTATCTCGCAATAGATTAACATTAACATGCACATCCAACGAATCTGTTAACTCACATAATTAGAAGTAAATACATTACATAATGACTGCGAAGTAAATGTAGTGCATGTTGTGGTATATATATTGCAGCCCAGTCGCTCAGCCGTTAATCTATGCTTGGAATAATCCTCCCTACCCCACTCCTCACTTTTTACCCTGGTGTCTATTTCAGCAACCTCGGCATGTTCTGTTCTGCTACCACGCAGTATTATTCCGCAAGCAACAGCATTTGAACTCTTGGCGTAACTTGTTTGTCCCTAAACCCAAAACAGGCTAAATAAACTCACTCCTGAGAGTGTTCGTGGAAGTGTTTCTTAACTGGGAACGTGCGAAATCGGCGGGAAAACCGAGCATTTCTCAGAGTCAAGGCGTCATTCCTCTGTGATCAGCACAAATTTGCAATGAAAATAGAAATGTTTTAAACTCCGTATAAACGGATAATTACCACTGTCATAATTACCTTTGTTTTTAAGCAGCGAAAAGCCTATGAATGATACACAATTAAATACATATAATACAGCCAAAAGTTAAAACTGAATACACATAATGAATGTGAACTACGTCTCGTATGGAGAAAGTGTCCTCAAAGCAGACATGGTCTTTGCTGGAGAGAACCAAAAATCTGCATAAATTACTTTAAGCAATGAAGGACTGTGTCATAGCGCACGATTCATACTGAAAGAAACATCACGTCACAACCCAGAATACGACCATTAAAACTTATGTTAAATTGCCTTATTTAATTTAAACAGATTCTACAATTGTACTCTTCTTGGAGAACGAACCTAGCACCACAGATGTTGAGCACTGAAGGTCTCGGGCATTTATCTACTCGTCTTACAGCAAGGCAGGAAAGCCTATTTTAAAGGCTTTGTTTTTATTCCTGCCCGATAAAGCTTGTTCCATTGTCCTCTGAATCTTTTGTTTTTGTTTCTGAAGAGTTGGAACTACTGAGTGCATGAACAGGCGTGAAATGTATACACTAAACTTTGGATGGCATGGTGAGAATTATCACGCTTGACGTGTGTTCAGTGAGAAAATAGCGTCGGAAGAGAGAAAAACATTGGCAATTAAAGTTTTAAGACCGAAGAACGTGAAGTATATTCTGCTCTGTTCAGCATTACCTCACTTTGAAGAGACGGGGTTGGGGTAAAGACGGAGGCCTTGTCTGGAACGCTGTGCATGTACCACCAACAACCCCTAACACGGCCCACCCTAAATACACCCTCATTTCATATCACATTTTGAATGAGGAAAGGGGGGGTTGCAAAATTATAATGTACTAGCACTTACTAAAGAATTATTGGAATGACTTAATATAAAACAAAGAGTCAGTCGGTGAAGTGGGGATTGCTATTTATGCTTGACATATTTTATGACATAAGTAAAATTTATTTATTTATTTATTTATTATTGACTGAAAATGGGTTTATACCCGGTGGCAGTGACCTACAATAAGATACAAAACAATAAGACACAACAAAACAATGAGATACATCAACACAATGAGACAGAACAAAACTAAAAAAAGGACACAACAAAAAAACAATAAGACACAGCAAAACAATGAGACACAACAGAACAGAAACAACTCATAATATTACAAAACCATATAACCTAAGGTCCTGACGCTGGTGCCCGAGACTACCGACGGCTTCTGGGCCACTATCGGTGCTCTGCAATCACTCGAGGGTGTGAATTTTCACACTTTCCCGCTCCCCCAGAGAAAAAACAATAAGACACAACAAAACAATGAGATACATCAACACAATGAGACGGAACAAAACAATAAAAAAGGACAGAACAAAAAACAATAAGACACAACAAAACAATGAGATACATCAACACAATGAGACAAAATAAAACAATAAAAAAGACACACAAAAAACAATAAGACACAACAAAACAATGAGATACATCAACACAATGAGACAAAATAAAACAATAAAAAAGACACACAAAAAACAATAAGACACAACAAAACAATGAGACACAACAAAACAACATATCCCACTCAAAATCAACCAACTCTTAGATTAGCAAGAATCAGATAAACAATAAGAATACAGAATAAATATATTTGCTTATTAATGATAATGTCGTTACATTCATTATAAGATGTAATTTAGCGCCACTTTTGAAGGCGTAAGGGGACTATAGAAGAACAACTCTACACATTCTTAACCACTGCACTAGATTAAAGGTAAATGGCCAACCAGTTAAAATCAGTTTCAAATACCTGATATAGTTCGAAATAATAATTTATTATACGTAGATTTTCGTTGAATAAATAGGGAGTCAAATATGTGCTACAACGAAGTTAATTTGTTAACATTTTACTCAACGGCCTGATAATGGAGGCAGTAAACGTCGTCCATTTCTATGAGACTACACGGCGCAGCACCCCAGAAGACATTCTTCTTTCCTGACATATTTGACCTTGCACAGGAACAGACACATTGGCTTCAGACAACAGCGACAACGGCACTTGTAGAAATACAATGGCTTTGGGACCTCAGTGCATTTCTAGATAACTTCATATATTACCCTTTGGAACACTTTTCATTCCACTAAACCTAGGTTCTGGAGGGTTTTATTTTATGTTAGCTCCAAGAGATTTGAAGCCCTGTATTTTTTCTACACACAGTCCTCAGCCTCCTTTCACCAAGACAACCCAGTACTAAACAACTTTCGCTGTATTTTGTCTTAGATTTTGAAATTGCGCGTTTCTCTTGCTGCTCCGTAAGTGTTTTTAGACTGTGAGAATGGTTATCTAAGACCCAGGGGCATACTTTAATAAATAACAGACGAAATTGTGATAAGTCCTCTTGTCCTCACGTGCCGTGAGGACACGGTGAGGAAATGCGGCTTATATCTACCACCATTAGACGGGCCCCGGGGGGGGGGGGGGGGGGAGACAAAATCCTGGATATAGGAACGGTAACGAGAACCTGCGTGGGGGTTGAAATATAGACCATCAGCGTCGCCCCAGTAATGTTTCACTTTGAAGGGCCTAGTGAAATATGAGGCGTAACTTATCAGTTGCACTACTCCCCCCCCCACCCAACTCCTTCGTCTTTTTTTACTCCAACCATTTTTCCAACGTTATGTTATATTTTTAGATTACAGAAGCTCGGACTGTGGGCGTATATATATATAGCTAAAATATAAAATAAATAAAATCTTCTCTTGTAATTTTCTGCCCGTCTAGGTACCCACACTGCAGACAGAGCACATAAAATAGATTGTGTAAACGCTGTGGATTTTTATTTTCAACATGTCTCTTCTGTAAATAAGATAAGCGAGAAGAAATCGCCCTGGAAGTGAAGTTGTAGAGGAATTTTGTCGGCAGAAACCCACAGCAACATTATGCTCAGACATTTCTCAGATTTTATGGAGTCTTCAATCTGTATTTTATACCTTTTTATTTTGTACTCAGTCGCTGTAAATTAAATGACTAATAATGTTTCCCTTCTGTCCTATGTGTTTATATATTATTAGTCTCAACTTTTGTATTGACGTTTAAATTGTAATGTTAGAAGTGAAATGTACGAAATTTATAAACAATAACAACATACAGAGTGTCCCAAAAATCTGTGTACACACCAACAACTTTAGCGACCGCTTGTCATCAGTTGCTCAATTGTGCCACGGTGGTCATTTTGAACACCTACACTAGATCCGCTGATTCCGGAAGTGCAAAATGCTGACGTGTGTGTAATGGTTTAATTTATTAAAATTCCCTTATTTCAATTACTGAATGTGAGCGTACATCTTTTCGGGACAGCCTGTAGTTTATGTTACAAAAGATGAGACTCTCTGTCGAATTTTCAAAGGTAATCACGGTAATATAGGCCTACAAGATAACATTTTGTAAGCAATCGTTTTAAAGTAACGTCATAAACGCTGTGAAATTTATAAGAAACTCCAGGTAAGACGTAAAGCCTGTGATTAACATAGAGAGATTCTCGTTGGTAAAGTTTTCTTGGCGAATATCCCAACCTCAAGAGACGCGTAATAACCATGGTTCTGTTTGCAGCTGAACGAGCAACAAGGCAATAAACACAGGGTCTCATATAAAAGTGCGGCCAGACGGAAGGCCCAAGTTGTTTGCTTTCTTCAATACGTGACAGTCATATCTCGTCTTGTGGCCGCCGCATTGCACCATTAGATGCGTCTCGACGCCGTAAGAACGTTCCGACAGACGGCACTGACAGAAGGAAGACAGCCTAACGAGCGTCTGCAGTGTTCGACGGCGGAGACGCGATCTACAGATAACACAGCTATAATTAGAAAGCGGAAATTGTTATCATCAGAGCGAAGAAGTCAGGAATAGTCCGAAATGAGAGGTAAGGGGATGAAAGAAAGTATCTTTGTTTAATGTTTTGCACCATAATACTTTACTTGGACGATCCAATTTAAAGAAATTCATACAATTAATTTTATTAACATCTTTTATCTACGTTTTGATCTTCCAAGTGCTCACTGTCTAACAGTAAAACCCACACGTCTTTGCTTCCCCACGTCTATAACACATTCACGACTTCCTTGATCAGTAACAGTAGCTGGAAAAAGTTCCAAATTCAAATTTCCCACAATATATTCGTGGTAAGTACAGCCTATACTAAGCTTTGGAACTGCGTAGAAAGCAAATTCGTTAAAGGGTTTTAACATAATAGAATTACCACAAAAAGATAAGTAGGTTGTGATTGTTCAGGAAATCCTGCTTCACCACTTTGTACGATCTGAAAAATAACGAAGGAATCCAATCAGGATTATCAGACATGGGAAGAACACGGGCGGAGTCCACCGAGACACGAGTACAAGCAGACACTTTGAGTGTTCTGACGGTACGGCGTTTTGCTGTAACGTAATATAATAATGGGTAGACAGACGCTGCAGGAAGGATAATAAAATTATTCCATAGAGGGAAGAACTCTTGATATGACCTAACACTGAACAGGAGAAAGACTTAGGGGACTTTCCTGAATAAGCAAAAGCTCCTTTACTACATTTGTGAATTAAAATTTTCTGTTTAAATGGGCTAAAATATACAGAATAACAGAGAACGCTACATTTTACCTGTTCGTTACAATACCACATTATAAGAATAGGAGAAAGGAAAAGAAACATTGCAAAGCAAACCAATGAGTTCTATAATTAGAATTAATTTAACTATGAACATAAAAACATTTTCAGAATAAGACGAATTTTATTACACAACCAAAGCAGTTGAAAGACTTCCATAATTCCGCCTTACAGATCGACAAGCCTGTGTCTCTAAAAGAGATGTAGTTAGTTCATTTTGACGCCAACGTCGTACTGGTCTCGAGTTTGACGGATTCCTATAATATAAAACCACGCGGATATTACCCGAAAGCAGATATTTCACTACAGGATAATCGAAAGACGCCACAGGGCATTATAATCATGTCCGAATTGTTTAAACTGTCCCTGCGCTACAACACACTTTAATTTACTGACTTCATCCTAACCTAAATTACCTTCATTAACTACAAATGCACTTCGGCTTAAAATACAGAGGGTAAAATGGTCAAAGGATGGAGACAGAAAAGCGGAATGTGCATGATACTTCCTAATCCACAGTAAAATTAACTTAATCGAGGGATTAAGCATGTAAACGAAGAGAAAATGACATGGATTCAGGTCTTCAAAGCTGCGAGTATTAAGATGGCCGACTTTTGGGATCTTGCACCAATGAAGTCACATTATCGCCCTGATGGTTGAGGCAGCAAGGACCTCTGAAACGTCGGTAAACTTCTACCAGACTACAGGGCGTAACAACCCAGAAGACAGCCATCTTATCAGCACGTTCCATTTCGAGGCTGGTCCACGATATATCCAAAGAGCAGACAACAGACAGATGAATGTATCGACTACAAATGTAGACATTACTTCCACATGGCATGTAGGATGCACGGTATAAAAGTGCAGACGAGGTCTCAGAAATCACTGAAATGGGTTTTATTGAAGTTTCACAAAGAAATTCAGAGTTCTGTTCTTAGAATGCAAATCAATTCAGCGACCTTTTTCTGCATTTGCTCGCAGTGTTCCAAGAGATAAAGGGATGACAGAAATGCGAAAAAGTACGAAGAACGGATTCAGGACGTTTTCGCTTCGTTTTTATAGAGCATGTAAAATGATATCTATTTAAAATAAAAGGTTAGAATGTCCATTCGCTTAAACGAAGAACACATTTTACGGTTTATAAGAAACTTTACACACATTATTTTTAGGTGAATGTGAAATATCTGTCTCAAGTTCTCAGGAAGGAATGTCATAATCTTAAAGGTGATTTTTTTATAAGTTTGGACCTGGTCTTCAGATACAGCGTCCGACTTACGAGCACAACTCATTTTCAACTTCTGCGCACACAACGTCACATGCATTCTTACAATGAAACACCTCTAAGAGACCTATTGTCAGTTTGATGAAATCAACGAAAATATGATGGGTATAACATGCAACACATTTAATAAAATGAAATAAACTAGTTAAATAACTAGCAGCTTCTCCAGGAAGACACTGCATTATGGATGAACTCATTTAGTTATTTAGTAAGCAAATAAATTAGAATTTATTCCCTTCCGGATCTATCTCACGCATTAACATCCGTTTACATGAAGCAAACATTCAAAATGAAACAGCGTAACATTAACAGAATGATGAAGCTGCGCTGTCCAGGAAAACGAGAAACTACCAATGTTGATCAGGATGTAAAAAACTGAATCACTGGGCACTCCGTTATGAAACCATGATTATTTTTAAAACCCAATTCTTTCTGCAGGGATGAGTGTCGATCTTTTACACAAGTTTTAATTAAAATTCATCAGGGAGGGTAGGGATGCCGCCCTCATATTTACGAATCTATAATCCCCTACATGGGAGAAAGCTCTGAAATTGCCTGTAGGGATCTGTAAAATATTATTATTAGGTTTCTAAACACGACACAATTACATGACTGACGTAGAAAACAATATTTCATTTTTTTATAGTTTACGTGACAAATTCTAACTAATACATTCTTCCACAAACTTAGTAATTTGAAATGTTCCCAAATTAAGATTTGTGTTCAATTGAACTTTCTCGTTCATGTAGTGCCGAGAAAACATTGATCGTGAAACGAATACAATTTTCTAACTGTCTTATATACAGGTCTTTTCTAGATTATACAATTATTTTCGTATTATTAGCCAGGTCATACCAAGTCCGTCAGTACAGAGACCAGGGTTACCTAATCTTAGGACATTTATGTCTGGAGATTTTCTGCGCGACACTATCCTGAAGTCCAGAATAAAAGTGTTGAGAATGGCTGCGTTCCGCCGAAAGGTTTTAGGTGTGTCGCGAATTTTTATAAGAAACTTCATACTCGCAAATTATAGCTAAAAAGGCAGTATCTTATCTGTTGTAATTATAATTCATAATATATGAAAATATATCCACACTCACACACACTGGTTCATTATCGATAGTTTTATTTAATTTGTGTTATATTTTGTTTTCATATGCCTGCATTTGAAAGAAAATGTGAATATGTATTATTATCATATATACTTTGTATCTCCCTTTCGTGGGGTGAAATTCTGTGGTGTAACGTTGCGAGACTTTGTAAAGTTACACTGTGCCACAGGTCTGAAAAGATTGCAGAATTCTCTCTGGGTAAGAGACCAATTTTCACACATACAAAACAGGCAAATTCGTATTTTACAGGTAAAAAGAGAGAAGAAAAGGTGTAAAGTTCGAAGGAATAAAAGATCATTAGTGCAGACAAAAGCTGAATTTAAACATTTCCTTCCGCATTGCAAGCATTTTCTAAGCAGTTTATAAATTCTATCGATATTTAATGTAGATTGT
>NW_019059869.1:1592280-1612802 GCF_000696155.1 Zootermopsis nevadensis | reverse complement strand
CAACGGAAGCTTCAGAACAACACATTCTTAGCACCCTCCCCCCCAAAGTAATAAAACGTTCGAGATTCACTGGCGCTCTGTAAACATGGTCCATGCCACTTCATAATGAAGTTGCTATTACAAGCGCCCGCTGTTATAAGGCCTCTTGTATCGACCATCGGGGTTTGCAATCTCAAGTAGCGTAAGAACACAGATCCAATCGCAGCTCGCAGCGACGAGCATCCAGCGCTTTGTCATAGAACGCGAGGGCGTGGGGAACAGAGGAGGCCAATTTCATACCTGAAAGATCCTTTAGATCTTGTGACGTTGTCTGTCCCCTGGTACCATCTCTCTTTCGCTCTTTTGAAAGCGTATTATTATATATAGAGAAACAGGGCGAGATAAGAAGTATGTAAGACAGACAGACAGACAGACACCGGAAGTCCTGATTAATTATTTTTTGACGCCATAAAAGGAATGAGCACAAAGGCTTTATTTAAACTGGTGCAATTACACATCCTACAAATTAGCATTGAATTCGAAAATGGTAATAGATTTTGGAAATAAACACATCTGTAACGTATTTTTATGTAATTTATAAATATAATTTACTCCAAACGGAGTGGATGCGTGGTCTAAGACGTTGGACATCTTGAAATGGACCACGACCGCTCATTATGAGTGATTACCTTAAATAAAACACTTATTTTTGTAAAATTACACGTTTAATTTATAGACTGAAAACGTAACTCTAAAAACAGTTTAATTGCAGCTTTGAGACATACTTTCTCTGGAATCAGTTAAGTACAGAGATTCGCTAGGTTTGGATGTCCGGCGTCTGAATCTGACTTCCGCAACAGACTGATTTTTTTCAATTCACCACCAAGTGCAGGCCAAATTTGGGGACTATCAACCCCCATATGCGATACTTATCTGGGGTCTTTCTTCCCAAGAATAAAGCACCTTCTAGTGCCAAGGTAAGCGACTTTTGAAGCCTTAACTCCACGGCCCCTATATGCCTTCATGGCTCTTTGCCTTGGAACAAAATTAAATTTGCTTTTCGCTTAAAAGTTTTATAATGCATAATTACTGAATCTCGTTATTTTTTCGGACGTTCATGTTTGAGAGTTATTTCACACGGATTTCTTGAGATCGCACTATCACATCTAATTTGTATTAGAAGCTTTCAGGTACTGTATGTGTCGAAACAAAACTCGATAAAAGCCTCACGATTAGTTTGGATATTTAAAATTTGTATTGTGTAAATATTTATCCACATTTTTAGTCATGAGGGCAGCGCACAATGGCTTTTAGCGGGTTTTGTTTCGATAAAGCTTCTAATGCAAATTAGATGTGAAAGTGCGATCTTAAGAAATCCCTACTACACTACGGAGCTAATGTATTTTAACAACGAAGCTGAGGGTAAAGGAGATTCTCTCCTTCAGTCTTGCGCGTGCCGCAGACAGACAAAGCACAGTGCCTCGAGCTGTCCAGATTTATTTTGTGGATTAGTGTGAGGACGAGACGAGCTACTGGATTCTAAGTCAGGCCTACAGCAAGAGTGTACTAAACCTCTCTATGTGCCCATACTTGTTAACACAATTTTAATATATTACTTATATTTAATAGAGTAATTCATTTAGTGTATATTTTATAGGCCTACTTATCTGTTAATATTTTTTAAATATATTATGAATGTATCCAATCATTTGTTTATTCCTTAAATTATTTACAAATAGTAATAAATATGTCGCGTGCTAAGCAAGACATTAAACTTAGCTAGTACTAACTTGAACCTTGTCAAGAGAGAAATATATAACGAAATACCCATACGTATCGACATTAAAATACAACATTTTGTTTTATGCCATAAGAATATGACAAAACTGCAATGATGAGGTCTCGGGTTCAAAATCAGCATCCTGGTAAATTTTAGGTGCTTTTCCTTAGTTACTTCAGACAAATGCTGGGTTAGTACCTTAAATTAGGCCACGACGCCTTCCTATTATTTCCTTTCTGATTCAATATTTATTAATTGTTCTATCATTTACGCTGCATAATCTGAGCGTCGTTAAATAAACAACAAACATTACAATCATATCTGGGGCACCCTATAACAAGTAGCTAGGTAACTAACTGTTCAACTAACTCCATGGAACAAGAAAGATTAATATTCACTCAGCTGGACAATCATTTCGTATCTTTATGATCTTCGAATGTTCACTGCCACAGGCCGTTATCATGGACCATAAGAACCCCGAACAAATTCTCATATCCTATTCGATAAGATCCATTTATTTTCGCATCTACTTCTAGGTTTCCAAAAAAGCGTGCTATATGAAAGGTACATCTTGTCGAAAATAATAATATATACAGTATTTAAATTATGAAGAAAATGTACCTTTATTCCACTTAAAGTTTAACCGCGTAGAATTTACCAGAAGGGACTGTCGAAATTCAGTAAACTGATGCCCTAATCCTCCACTGAAATCTATGTGAAAATAAGGAAAGGGGGGAGATATACGGATGGGCGTGATGCACGGGGGAGGGGGCAACTCAGAAAAGAGAAAGAAATTTTGAAAAATTACATACAAGCACTAAGCAATATACGGCAAAAAAAATTCTGCATGTTCCAAACCCTAGGGGAACGACGAGGGTTGAAATCTAAGTGGCACTAGGGTGAAACGAGTCTGCATAAGGGTTGGAAGGGAGTAAACTGCAAAGCAGGGAGAAGAGTTGAAAGAGATTTTAAGGAACCATTTATATGCGGGACAAGGTTTTCTTACCTAAATCAATAAAGAATGATGGATATCACTTGTGAATTCGGTATGTTTACTTTACGTATTCTTTATTCTGGCAGCTTTAGATGCAACGCACTTGACAGAAGAGAAGCAATTCTCGTCTAAAATTTAAAACTTCAACATGTGTAACAAAATACAGTGTGCTTCATTTGTCACGGTATTTTCACCTTCTCGCAAAACGAAGTACTGTGTTAAAAATTAGACCACCAAGATTTCAAACGGTAGGTATACACGCGAAATATTTGCGAGACAAAAAAATTGCTCAAGATTTCTGTTGTTGTGTAGTCTGGTCGATGTTTACCAACGTTTCTGATATCATACTGCCTCCGTCATCAGGGCGATTCATCGCTACTTGAAATCGGCTAAGAGAGGAACTGAGGAAAACCATATAGATCTTATATAAATAAACAGCAAGAAAGTGAAATTGCTATTTAATCACGCTTTTCCACCTGTAGAGAATATAAATCTACAAATTAAAGAGACAAATGTGAAGAGAGAGCAGATGAAGATTTCCAAGAAGACACCGTGGTATCTTTTAAATATCTCGATATTAGTCTGAGGAGAGAAAATAGAACACGAGAAATTCAAATAAAAGTACTTGATAGAAATGGATACAAATGTAGAGCGCACCACATATTCCAACCAATATTCTCGGTCTGACTGCGGTGTTGATTGGGACCCCTCAACAGAACTCTGCTAGCGATGACGTCAAAGGCACGCCACGTCCGAAGCAGGGTTTTTCGTATAACACGCAAGAAAATTGAACACAAGACGGAAGAACAGAAGTTAGAAAGTAAAGGAGGCTACAGATGTTTCTCTAGTAAAGAAGCTGTACAGAAGCAATGGAGCCTATTAAAGAAGAAGAGAGACAAAGCCGAATTTCAAATCAAGATGCAAGAAATCAGGGTACAGGATGACACTATCAGAACTCCCCCAGGAAGACCGCGATTTCAACACCTACCACAATTGAAAGATGCGTGGTAAGAAAACTTAAAAATTATCACGCCTTTTACAGTCTTAAAGAAAATCTTTTACACTATTCGGAAGCCAAGTTGATTTTGCTTTATGCAAAATATGATTAGCTAAAACTGAGTAATCTTTCTTTCCCTTGCTGCGTACAGAGCCGGCCGGCTTATAAGGGGACGTCCCTCCCAGGCGAATGTCAGGATGTATCCCCACTGTTTTCATGCACATAGCCACGTATTTTCTGTGCTCACAGGCTCAGTAAACCGTGTCATTTCATCAGTCGTGACGCACAATGACCATTCATTTTTTTTTATTAAAAAACTACAGTACAAAGAATGAACAACTCTCATTTGCATGCTTTGCAACACTTTAACTTAATAAAAATACAGGGAGTAGTGAGATTTTCCTAATTTTATTTTTATATACAAGTCTCCATGAAGCACGTGTTCAAGCATTTCTATGCTACAGTATATTATGCGTTTCTATTTCATATGTCGTAATTGAAAACAGAATAATAAAAGAAATACAATTAACATAGTCACGATATTCCGCAATAAAAATAAAGAAATGCAATTTCGACTCGTTTATTATAGGGGGCGGTATGAAGAAGTGACAGTGACCAGACAGGACTTGCAAATGTGTTGGGGTTACTGACGTAATAACCACGTATTGTCGGTGGATGATTATAGTTATTTTTACGATGGTTCAGACCCTTAATCCCCGAAGAAAGAATCTAATGTTGAGTACTCCTACTCTGCCTTTTAAATTCCGGATTAATATACACGACAATACAATAATAGACAAAACAGTTGCTTATTCTGCATAAACTTTAGTTCTGTCGAAAGTATATAGATGTTGGATGGATGTGCTTACTGCCTCCATCATCAGGGCGATGATCCCTGATGATGGATGTTGTAAGAACTTCTGAAACTTTGTTGAAATTCTACCAGACTATAAAGCAACAACTCAGAAGACATCCTCATATCTGACTGACGTTGTTAATACATTGACTTAATATATTCTATCACTGTATGGCCGTTTTTTCCCCGAAAATTGGCCGTCTTGACTGTGTACAGACACATGAATATCATTTTGTAAAGAATCACACAAATAAACTAAAAGCAGTAACGCAAGTGATATAACAAAACATGCGAACGTTCTCAAAAACAGTTTACACTTTCATACAGGAAACTTAGACATGTATGATATTTGGGTTATAAGAATGACCTATAACCATATTTTCTATTCAAAATACTCAAATACAGCCATATTTTTGCAAGTAGAATATTACGAACCTCTGAATTCAATTTTATATACTAATTAAGCATTTTTAATAATACTTTATTCTTTGAATAATAAATGCAGAAAATGTTTAGAGTCCACTAAGTTTGGTGCCTAAATGTATCTTTAATGTCTAAAAAATATGACTCGCATTTCAAACTTTATCTTCTACATTTGTAGGTTACTAAAAATATTTAGAAGCAACGCTCGTAAGAAACTGTCATGGACTTTAAAAACAATGAACGCCTGAGGTACGTGGATACAATTTCACCAAAACACAAGAACATGTTAACATATGTTCTGGCTAGTACTCTGGATATTTCTAAATATTGAATAATATTGGCCAAAGATTACAAATATTTAATTATAATCAATGTACATTAATAAAAGTAATTTTACACTAAAACCAACCTATTTTAAGCGTGTTAATTTAGTTCTTACTCAGTGAAATCTGAATAAATTAATTTACTTAAAAATAATTAATCACTGGTTAATTCCGTTCTGATATTGAAACTAAAGTCCAAATAATGTCGTAAATGCGGTCAATACAGAACATATTTTTCTGTTTAATTCTTAGTATAGTAACCGCAGAAAATGTACACGTAATGTATGAATGCCTCAAGAGTGTAACACACATATTCACGCTTTATAATCCGTTGGAAATATTCGGATGAAACGTTTGTGAGAACTATAAATTTTGTTTCTTTTCATGAAACGACACGCCAGTGGCCTCCACGACTCTCGAGTACAACGTGCGATAAGGGATGGTGGCAGGCGAGACTGAAGCAGCATGCTACACACAGAGGACACCACGTGTCGAGCCGTCATGCCTCTCACCTTGCTGGGGTACCCGTTGTATCTAAGGAGCTTCTTACAACATTTGCCTCTGTTCTCGTAGTAGAACATCTGGACCATGCTGGTGGTTGCAGCGTTGTTCGGGGACGCCGTCGCCAGGGGTTGCTGAGGCGATGGATGGCGTTGCTGCTGCTGCTGTTGTTGTTGTTGTTGTTGCTGCTGCTGTTGTCTTCTGATCGGAATACAAAGACAGGAACAACAACCACCTCCCGGTAGGAACCAGAAGGAAGAACTAGGAGCTTCGTTCGAGCAACGGTCCTCAGGCGTTGCAGTCGCCTGTGTTGTCTGCCTCATACCCTCAACCTTTGACCCTAGGCCTTAGCCTCTGGGACGCTACTTATACTTTACAGGAACGGTAAGAGAAAGAGAGGAATAAAAAAAGACAAAGGCCAAGAATCTCCTACCACGACAAGAAGAAATCCTCTCCCTAATATCACTACTCCTACTTTCGTTAATTGTGTTTTGTCTTCCGGGACTCTTAACACCAATGATCCCAAAAAAATCTTCTTTCCCCCCCCACTTTATATTCCCGTCTGTTACAGCCACATTTATAAGATTAATTTTACCTCGCCCTACCCCTTACGCGATCTACTCACTTTCCTTTTATAAACAAAAAACCATAACGTTGACGCGAAAGAAGGTGTTGTCGTTCTCTAGTGGACACGTCTGGAGTCGATCCCTGCTACCCAGCTACTGAAAATGTCTCCGCTTGTTTGAGCAGTTGCTGGCGACGCCAGCCGTCAGTGCGCTCACAGCTCCACTCACTGGTGATGCTGCTGCTGCTGAATTTGCACCACCGCCACTAGAATCATACGAATCACCTACCCAGCAGCATCCATCCCCTCCCCCCACTCACCCAGCTCCTTCTGGACCCTGTACTGCAACAGTGACCTAAGTGCAAACATATTTTCTTCTTCTTTCAACATTTTACAACTATTAATAAAGTCTTCTCGGGCTATCAGCTGTATTAGAAGGTGATTAATCACCATCTAACACGGATGATAACCCGAGAAGACTTTATTAATGAAATCCTTCGTGAAAGCTTCACATAATATTTTACAACTGTTTGCTACGCAAAATAAATTACAATAAGCATCAGTCGACTTAGTGTTATTCTTCTAAATTTAAAGAGTCTGTAGTTGGGATTACAGATTAAAGAGGGCGTGGGGTCTCCAAAACAAATGACAAATAGCCTACATTACGACAAAATGCACTTAACTTTAATTAAACAATATGCGAAGTAGGAGTGTGAAATTATTTACGTAAATGTGAAGTGTAAGCAATTCATAATCATAAAACCAAAGCGTCGTATCACCGTCTTACTGTCTTCGAGTGCTGTCGATTACCATAAAATACACCTACAATTTCCTGTCAGTTTCATCCACGTTGCTGATAATATGATTTAGTGATTAGTTATATTATTTAAAAGGGATAGTTGTACAATGCTCAAAAGATAAACTACATCAAGGTACTACCTTTGCAATCGCCTAGAGAAATTGAAGAAAACCGCGTTCACCATGTTAAGATTCGAACCGGGGATCTTCAGAATACTGGTCTACATCACGAACCTACTGTTGGTATTGTTAGTATAAAGAATACATGGAAACAAAAATAGATACGAGGCATTTGAAACGCACGATGATCTCCTTTAAATCTGACAGCGGGAATTTTAAAAGAGCAGAAATTCCTGGGGCATCCGTGCAAGGTGTTATGACTTTGGAACACGAAGTAAATTGTTTCAGTCGTAGTACTGAACTACAACTGGTCGGCGGTAAAAAGCTATAATTAATTGAACTCCTCTTCATGTTAAGAATTCATCCAACATGCATTTAGCTTTATGTTACATTGAAATAAATTGTTTATCAGATATTACTGTCAAGTATTCACTTATTCACCTCCTTAATGTAGATAACATTTCAAATTAAATTACATTACAAATCCCCAGCAAAACTTACAACCATTAATATTACTCTTAGTGTTCATTACGTTTTGTTCGCAATGTAAATTAAATTAAATTAAATTAAATTGGCTGTTCGAGCAGAAAAGGAAAAACACTATTTTTCACCTTAAGAGATTAACCTGCTAATGGTGGTTGGTCCACTTTTGCTTACATACTGTGTGAATCTTTCGTCTCATTCTAACACCCACACGTAACATATCATCTGTCTTTATCTAGAAGCCGACTGGATCAGAAGAGGGATGCTGTATGACGCAGGCGCGGAAAAGACGAATACGTGACAACAGCTTGTGAAAAAGAGAGAAAGAGGGCGAACGGATAACAGCAAAAAGGGAAAAGGTAACAGATAAAAGAGATGGAGACAGCAGAAGAATTCCACGCTGATACCATGGGGTAGAAGAGTGGAGACCGAGATACGCCTGAAGAGGAATAAAGTGGAAGGAGAGATGAAAACAGTGGCGTATCGGAGAGAGATTGTGATGAAGTTCGGACTTTGGGAACCCATAAAAACCAGGAAGTTCTTGACTAGCTGGGTGACTATCAGCTTTTCAAGAGGGTATCTGCTGCAAAAAATGTAAGTTCATTTGCAAGTAGAATATGAGGTTTTCATGCCGTAAAGCCGATAGCCATTCAACTAAAGCATGCTCCAAAGAAAGCTAATTGTAATTCAAAATGCAGATTATAAAATGATACGCATTTTTACACACTGCACATAACATGACTAATTCATAAAGATGATGGAAAATCTTATTTAAGGCGAAATAACAAAAACCTTTAAATTTTAAATTCGAACGTGGAATTGTGCGTTCCGTATTACACTCTTTAAACTTATTATAACTAGGCCGGTGCCAAAGGTGTTTCCTAAGTCCAAAAATTTTAATATATTGACGGACTTCTGGAAGACGATCTGGTACAGGTCTTGAATTAATAACCCACGTACAGAGTTTACAAACAGCGTGTGTTAAAATGTTCACCACATAATCTTCGTAATTAAAGATTATTAGAAAACTGGAAATTACTATTATACGCCACTGATTCGTAAGAAAAAATCATGTGAAAACGAGAGGAATTTTGAAGGTTGGATGAAGAAGATGTACGAATAACGGACATAGAAGGAGCAGAATGATATAAATGAGCGAATGATAGTAGCGTGTAGCATAACCACCTCTGTGGTTGTCCAAGAGCCGGCTAGGGGGTGATTCCCCTTCAAGAAGCAGGAACGGCGAGCGTCAGAGACAAAAGAGACGCGACCATCGATAGCGACGAAAAACATATATATCGAAAAGTAGAACACTGAATGAGGGAAAATCACCAAAATAGGAAATAAAATAAATGAAACGACGAATAGACGTGTATTACGAATAAAACTGGAAATGAAATACGAGTTTTATTTTTAGAAGGCGAGGAAATGAAAATAAATGGTTCAAACGGGATAAGAAAAATTGTTTTGTACTTCTTCCAAACCCTTCAACTCTATCAATCGATTCATTCTCGAATCCGTCTAGATAATTGGTGGGTTTTTATTGAAGTATCTGGCCGAATATAAACTCGCATTTAAAACGAGACGAAGTTGAGAAATGTGAGTAGACAGGATAGACAAAATAATGAACGGCCGATGACGGGAAGAATAACTCACAGTCACAGTGATGTATTCTTGGTGTGTACAGGGGTCAAGGGTACTACGCTTATATTAAAATAACAAGAGTGAAGTATGGAGTTTTAGTTTCTTTAGTAAAAAAAATATATAGTACTGCAGAAATGTATGCGTATGGATCAAGGTGTACGACGGTATTACATTAAAAAGGCGAGATCATAGTAGGGATTTTTAGTTCGAGGATGATCAGAACATTCGATGTTTCACTAAGCTCCAAGTCGAATTTACAAAGCGATAGTAAATTAAATTGCGGTGTTTGACCCAAAATGAAAGAAAATTATGTCTGAAACAGACGAATTTGCATACTTGATAAATGTTCCGAAAATTTATATTTTTAGGTATCATTAGTTTATATATATGTACATATCACAATCCTCTGCCATATTGCGCTTTTAAGTCAGGAAATATTCTTCCGAAACGTGGGTATGTTCATACAAGTTCACACAACATTCATCATAGAATCCCAACACTGACATTACAGACTTGCAGTCTCCCATTAAAATTGTCATAAAATGAATTATTCGTTAACTTACGTTTTGCGAAAACCCAAAGTTCCGGAAAACGGTACTGTTTCCGTCACCAAAAACACAATAACGACAGGTAAACAATAGTTCCACCTGAGAGAAATTAGCCCTTTATAGCCGAATTGTAACTACACAGTTACCAGCTGCTTTAAACATAAGTTAATTTGCATTTATGTATTTACGTGTTTCATTCAATTCTACGAGTAAAAAGATGCTACTTCCTTAAACGGCATTAACCAGTTCACCTTTGTAGTCTAGAAGTGCTGTACGTTCTTTGCGGCCGGGAAACACACGGTCAAAGGCCTAACTTATGTAAAAATACGAAGTCTGTGTATTACTTTTTACCGACACACCTTCACCACATTCCCCATTACCTAAAATTTTTGCAATACTTTATACTATTGTGACAGACGGATGTTTACAAAATACTGAAAATATATCACAAAGAAAATAAAGCAAAGAATTCATATTGAAAGTTTTCTTATTACGTTCCTGAAAGAAACACATGAGAGGGGCCCTGCAAAGTGTAATAAACTTTAACTCGAAATTGCGGTTGTTCCATTTTCTTTGCCAAGTTCAAAACTCTTTCTCATAAATAAAGCAAGCTTTGTTCAGACACTTTTTACAAACAGCCTGTCTGTAATATAACACATATAGACCGATGTTTGCTTTCCTTTCATTAGAGTTTTGTTGTCTTAATGTTACCCGTAAATATGTACTTTTCTTACCCGAATAAAAAAGATGAAGATCCATAACACAAAGCAACACGGAACACTGGTGCTATAAAGGCTACAGAAACAAATACTACAGAAATTCAATTCAAATCTCCACGTTTCTTAAGTGAATATATTCATATCAGCATAAAGCAGAACTTGTTCTTCAGAATTTTACAACTTTTGCATTTCATACTTGCAGTCTTCTGGACAAAATAGCGTGATGATATCAAGACAGCCGAAGCAACTGTCCTTCCGTCTTCAACACTCAGCAAGGAGGCAGCAAGTTCCTTAGAAAATAACGTCAATGTCTGCATCATTGGAAGATTCAGAACATAAACATGTATTTATTTGTATATTCGTATCATAGGTTATTTAAATACAATACTCTGGCCAACATCTAGAACGACGGACGTATATTGGAGTTTTTATTAAAATTTACCTTGAAGAATAAGAATTTATCTAATTCCGACGAGACAGAGTGAGACTCAGTGGCACACTAGCGGTTAAAAGTATTATTCAAGGCAACATCTCTCAGAATTTGTTTGAGGTGTCTGAATAAAACCAATATAAAGCTCAATATAGCAAACCTCGGGCCGACCAATCAACACGGAACCCCCCCCCCCCCCCTGAATAATTGAAGGAGGGGTGACGAATCGACCGCTAGGTTATCCGAACTAGACGTTAGTATCGTATTCATGGTGCTGTAATTTGTCAAGTTTAATTTTTGTAGCTAACACGCGGAGAGATCCCGTTACACACAGCAGGATGCAATCAGCTTGGATCCTCGAAGCAATATGAAGGTCCCACATAATAACGCTGGTGGTGGTTAAGCCGCGGAATATTTACACCTAATAAAATGCCTAACGAATCGTATAGCGCCGCCAGCGGTATGATCCGTGAACTGAACACATAGCACAGCGGTACCTCGCAATGCAAACATTCGCATCTACAAAGGTCAGTACACACTGATTACACTGACTATTCAAGTTGAGTCATAGGCACTCGATGACTCCTTTTCGAAAACTCCTGAGTGTCGTTTCTAGTCCGGAAGCGACAACCAAGACTAAGGTTTCTTATATTTTTCTCGCGACTTACTTTTCGCTGAATGTGGTTCTAGACTAGCCACCTTACAGCATCTAATAGAGATCGTAAGTTTTCACACAATAAATTAATATTAGCATAAACCAAAAGGGGCGTTTTGGTAGTGCATTACACCGACCCTCCTGCGCTTTCGGAATGGCGTGTGCATCAAATTTTGCCAAAGACTCGCCAAAACGGCTACGGAAACCTATGAAATGCTAAAGCAAGCATTTGGGGAGTCCGCAATGGGTCGTGCACAAACTTTTGTGTGGCATTCACGTTTTAAAAATGGCCGAACCTCTGTCGATGATGACGAGCGTTCTGGACGACCATCTTCGAGCACAACGCCCGAAACTGTTACGAAGATCGACGTCGTACCATCAACGACTTGTGCGACATTTTTGGGATAGGCTATGGGACCTGTCAGCTGATTCTAAAGGAAGAACTCCACATGCGACGCATCCTGTCAGAGGACTAGAAGCAGAATCGACTTCTCGTTTGTCAGGAGTTTAAAGATCTTGCAAGAACCGACCCCAGCTTCCTTTCTAAGCTCCGTGTGACTTCTTCCTCTTCCCAAAGATGAAAATTCAGCTAAAGGGAAGGAGATTTGAGACGATAGAAGAGATTCAGGCAGAATCGCAGATGGTGCTTGACAGGCTGACAAAGAAAGATTTCCAGGGATGCTTCCAGGCTTGGCAGCGGCGTTGGGATCGTTGTGTTCACTCCCAGGGGAACTACTTCGAGGGTGATGGATGAATTTAATACCTGAGATAAGTGTACGGGTTTTTATACGCGCAGTCTGGAAACCTTTCGAGCGCACCTCGTATATCCTTTTTCTTATAAATGGGGAGAACAACACATTCCTTCCTCTGTTCTAGAAATTTTTCTTATTTCGAATATAATTAAAAAATTATGATATCTGATCGTATTTTATTGCTTCCTGACTGGTTTAATTCTGCTGTAAAATGGTCAATACCCCGTGTTTATACAATAAACGTCTCAACAAGTCTTAATAACGGACTGACATAAAAGAAAATGAGGCCTTCTGCAATGACCCCGCGTCGTCTACGATGAGAATGGCAACTGTGATGTTTGCTGAAACGTCTGTTAACACGAAACTTTGACTCTGCTCTGACCCGAAAGCCAAAAATATACACTGAACTCCAGCCGCCCCGAAAGCCAAAAATATACACTGAACTGCAGCCTTGAAATCCAAAGACATGAAGCATTTCAGTATGCAAAAGAAATTAGATTCCACTTATGAATATTCGGTAGCAGACCGGACAGCCGGCACACTGTTATAATGCTACAGCGGTTTTCTCTTAGTGCCAGGGAGGGGGGGGGGCTACTGCAACAAAAGAATTCAAATTTCATTCTAAATTTTTTACGTTTCCGAATAATGAAATGACTATTCACTGCATATCGAAAATGACATACACACAAATTGAATCCATGCAGCATTTTCATATTTCCTCTCCCCCTTCTGCCAAAGCGTAACCAGTTCTCTCAGGGAAAATGAGAGGTTGATTACATGTAAAATAACAAAACTCCATTTATTTTCAATCTCTCAACGTCGAAATTTTTTTATTGTTTCATGTACCTGGCCGACACACTCCGGCTGGTGTGAGAGGGAATCTATGATTACACTTCAGTTTCATTTTTACATGACAGTTTTTTAATTATTAAGCCATCGATGTTTCATTCGGATTTCACATTCATGCCCTGAAAGCGCACGCAAACACGATCGATATTTTTTTTAATAAATTTCGCGTAATTTCTTCTTTATTTCTGGATGTGTGCCTACTAACAAAACAGCCATATTTTGAACGGTTTTTGAAACGAATTGTATTAAAATCATGAAACTGCCTGTTTACTGTTACAATGTTATGAGCATATAGTTACATTAATCAATATTACACCGCCGTGCCGTGGCGCTGCATAATTATAATTCTATTCATTAAACGGTATCCAAGCAACGAAACGTCTGTGGATTTAGGTCTCTTTTGCATGCGGTTATGATCTCCTAGTAACTAGACCAGAGATGCAGAAACTCAGGACGAAAAGATTTTACACACAAGACAGAAGGATGTGACGTCCTTCAACTGAAAATTCGGAAAATGTTTCTCAAGCTTTACAGAGCGTTAAATATTATTTGGATTTCTGAGTTTTTGGATATTTTCCATCGTCTGATGTTATAAAATACATTAATATTACCTCTGTATGAGGTATCATATTATTTAAGTAACAAAACGTGGATGAATAAGTTGATTCGTGTCATCTAGCGTGAAAAAGTTTGCCGAAATGTTTTGTACACATATTTTTAAATGCGTTCTTAGCCGTCTAGTGAAAATAACTTTCTATAGATGACGAAACAAAGTCGACTGTCTTCTGGGATGTTGCGCCGTTAATCTGGTCGAAACTGACCGACTCATAGCTTTCTTTTTCTACTGAATCTCCTTCCTTTCCAATATATTTTTTTTCAATGGTCCACAAGGTTCCTTATTTCTTCAAAATTAAATGTTTTTGACTGGACTTTAAGCCACTCTTACACCGCATATCCACATAGCTAGCGATCATTTTACATGCAATTGTATCAGTGGTTATTCTTTCGGTTGATGATGGAGTCACTGATGATGGAGGCAGTGCATATCTCTGAAACGTCGATCAGTATCTATGAGACTAGACGGTACAATACCTCCCAAGGCGTTATCCACAATATACCTTCCATTGAACGCTATATAAACCAGACATATAAATGCGTTGTTAAATAAACTAAGAAACGCATAGACGTTAAACAAACAAGCATGACGCGCATCGTGGTCTGAAAACCGTTCATCTAAAACAAAGTCCCAGTTTTACTGCAACGTGTTTATACGATATTATTCCAAGCTGGTTTTCTATAGAGCAAGATTCTTGTTCAAAGAACTGGAGTTTAAATGAGCCCGAGGTACCTTACTTGGGTAGGAAATACAGCAATAAAAAAGGAAGACGAGGACGTCGGTTTGTACACAGAATGAAGGAAAACGGAAAGGAGACAACCAGGCGAGAGAGACAAAAGCCAGAGGCAGTTAGCAAAACACAAAGAGAAGTTTTGGGGACGGCAAGAGAAGGGAGACTTTTTGGAAAACGGGTCACAGTAATGCATAGTGACTAGGTGTAATTACGTTGAGCCGATAGGTGGCAGTGGCGGTGGTGACGGCGGTTTTCGGTGAAGGGGTTGAGTAGCTGTTCGTTACGAGAGTGATCAACCGAGCGGAAATTAGGCTCTTTTTGACGGCGCTCAGGCCGCAGCGTGACTTCTGAGCGGACCCTCGCCTACCCCACCGACGATACACGTACCCAGATTCTCAAAGTTTCAATTATACTTTCTGGGTGTGAAGACATAAATTTTTGTACACGGTCTATGAATGTCATTTGGAAATATTTGTAGCACAAAGCTACGGGTTTGTTCAGCGCTAGGAGCCTTCTTCTTTCAGCTTGGCAAAGAGGAGGTGATAGTTCAACGGTGATCATCTCTGTTTTATTGAATTTGTCTTTTTCCTTAGTTCTTTGGTGTCTTCGAATATTCTTACTGTGCCATACGTACTCAGTTGTTCTTTCATTTCCTCCGATCCTCCTGTATTCCTCTTTTGTTATAAGCTTCTTCATCTTTTTATTCTCACTTTCATTTACTCCTTTCAAGTGCCGTATTTTCCTTTCCATAAGTTTGCATCCTCTTCCAAAATTACGATCTCCTATGGCATCTGCAGTGATACAAGACGAAGAAAGATAAACTTATGACAGTATTTCTCATTTGTCTCTGAATGTTTACCGAATGGACGAAGCAGGGAACCAGACACGTTTCATGAATTTTGAACTAAATGCATAATACTAATGCATTACAGGACATTCATATGTCTGTCCGTCCTGATGTTTCATCTCTAAAAATACTATTAACGAGTTCTGATTAAGTTTTTTTTCACTACAATTTCGTATAGTAAAATAAGGCGTTCGTCATTTACTAGACTCTAAATTTCTCCAATTTCTATCTCTGAAGTCAAAGTTAAACGCACAGAGCAAATATTAATCCAAATCAAATGTCACAGACGCCATCGCAGATTCCCTGTTGTCTGTTTCACTTCATTTCTAATTTGGTTACCATGACGACGTCGGTATGGAGTTGTATTACTGGTGTCTGGTTCCCCTGCCAAGAACACAATGCAACACGCTAAGACAATGAACACAGTAAACCACGGAAATTGTAGGAAACTGTCTTCTTGCGGGTCTGTCCGGAACTGCAGAGAGACGACAGAGTGTGTGTGTGTGTGTGTGTGTGTGAGTGTGTGTGTGAGAGAGAGAGAGAGAGAGAGAGAGAGACAGAGACAGAGACAGAGAGCCGAGAGAACGTGTTAGTTGAGAGATCTGCTTCAATACGTATCCTACTCACATTCGATCAACAGCTTCAATATGGGCATAAAATAATCCCAAGATGGTAGTTATTAAGTGAATTAAGGCATTTCATTGTGTCTACCAGGATCATCTTTTCTTCTTCATTTCTTCTGGAATGGCTCTGGTCCCAAACCTGCATTATAGCCAAGGGTGCACATGTTCCCTTTTTGCGGGTTACGTTATCTTAGTATTAGCTTATTGTTTATCACCACCTATGGTCGAATTCTAGGAAACGTAAATAATCCACTCTTCATGATATGGTAACTATTTCAAAACACAATTTTGCATTTTATATGACTTACATAGTCTGATGTCAAATTTCAAAGATTTCAGTTTTCAATGATTAAAACTGAAAAAATAATATTATTCATTTATTAGTGGTTTATTTAACGACGCTGTCAGTAACAAACTACACAGAGTCGAATGACAGCATTATTAACGAACTGGAAGGGACATGGAACGAAACGGACGTGGTATAATTGTAGGTACCATCCCAGAATTTGCCTGGAGGGACTGAGGAAAATTTCGAACAATTCAGTCATGGAAGTTGGTCTCCGCTCTGATACGTGAACCCGGGATATCCAGAATACAAAGCAGAAATGTTAAATGCTTCGTCGCGAAGTTATTTTCAAACGACTGAGAAAGAGAGGAATGAAAGAAGGAAAGAAAGAAATGTTTCACAGGGTCTCCACGAATAGGTCTAACGCCGCCGACAATCATGCCAATTAGGACACTGTAAGGATTCATTGTATTCCTCATGCTGCTCAAAGGACCGCATTTCTTCCCTGTAACTGATTGGAAGAAAAGCCTCTGCCAGCTATAATTAAATTGCAAGAGTGTTTAAATTCATTCGGCTTGTATTTTCTCTTTCGACCCACTCAGAATAATATCTCCAATTCAACGTATCATACAAAAGCTTTAAGGGAAAAAAATTGGTCACGTTTCACAATAATTAAAATTAAATTAAAAGTAGGTACAATAAAATGTCTAATACTTCTAGTCTCTACTGCTTACATATGCCTCAATTTCTCTAAGAGTACATAAGTACCAACGCAATTCCACTGAGAATTGAAGGGAAAATCTCGTCTGTTATATAAATCAGAGCCCCTTTGTTACTGTACGTTCATTAAATACAGTTTAGTTACATCATTAAGCGTTCAAATGTCAGCACAAGGGAACAAAAATTCCATCCCTCTTTATACACGCTTCATAAAATGACCTTGACGTCTTGGCCTTTGAGTCGGTCAGCATTTGGAAAAGAAATTGCATGCACTGGCTCCTTAAAAAGTGTTTAAACTTATAAATTCTAAGATAACTATCTTCTGGGTTGTAGCGACGTGTAGTCTAGCAGAAGTTTGCCGACGTTTCAGGGGTACTTGCTGCCTCCATCATCAAGACTATAAATAACCCATTCGCAATCATGGGAACATCAAATCCTACTGTTTTTGGCGTGTTGAAATTCGCTTACAATTCACCTACTTTTGATTATTTAATGGCGCTGTATCGACTGGAGGGCTTACAAATATTGACTGAGCGGGAAATATGATCGTGTACGGTGAAATAGAAACGAATCGGAAGTGAGTGAAGATAGCAATTTCAGTTTACTCTCTACCATTCGTTTTGAAGTACTGTGTAAATTCAAGGGGAAAAGAAGACAGCCAAGACAGGATATATCGAGACTCGAGCAGTGGACGCCCCGACTCAAAGGCGAGCGCGCTACCACGCGAGAAGTAACAGCCAGCATATCCGTTATTTGCTTTAGGGGACTAAGGAAAACCACCAAAAACCTCACAATAACTGGTCTCCGTATTCGAGAAGGAAAACCACCAAAAACCTCACAATAGCTGGTCTCCGTATTCGAGAGCTCTCAGGCAGGAATCGCAAATTTTCGGTGGACTTCACAGACCCGAAGCTCCCAGGAAGGCGTCAGTTGCCCGTAGTATGGAGCTGATGGTTGCGTAGTCATTACGGAGAGAGATGCTGGCAGATGTGAGGGCGGTAGGGATGTACGAAGCGGGAAATAACTCTGTTAACGAGGGATTTCATCAGAAGGGGACGTGCGCTGATTGCCGAGTGCTTGTCTGCAGGGATGGCCAACATAGTCGTTGCCGCCTCAGATCTGTAAGCTTCGTAGGTCATTTGCATCCTCGATAACTTTACTGGCGAATACTAGATCACGGAGTCTTCATCCAGTCACCTCACGAAATTCAACGCAGCACATGCATCGCACTGCGCCAAATTTCCTCTGCCATTCAATCCACGTTTCCATGAAGCACGTTAACATGTAGCGTCTGACTTGCATTCGGGAGTGTCCTAGCTCGAATCTCAACCCTGCTGCCAACTAATAGTCACTCAGACAGTCACGAGATTCCCAGAACTTTATCGAACAAGAAGATGAATTGTCATATTCACATAAATCTGCCAACGGTACATATTCTGAGTCAGATTAATCTAGTCCACACCTTGCAAACCTATTTAGTTAAGCTACACTTTAATATTATCGTCTCACCTAATATTAAAAAAGGTTGGTTTTAGTTCAGATTACCTTATCTATAACTACTTAGCCGATGCACAGAATGTCCCAAAAATATTTACACATATTATAATACGGAATATTAACCTTGTTATCAATCTCCGTGTTGCATTCACGGAAGACATGGACGGTGGTCATTTTGAAAACCTAAGCTGCAATCGCTAATTCACTAAATGCAATGCTGACGACGTATATAATGGTTTACTTTATTAAATGTCTTCATTTCATTCACTGAATGTGAATCTTTTTAGGACATTCTATATATAACTTACAATTATTTTGACTTATTTAACTAGAACAAATTTTACAATATTAATTCCCACAATGAAGTGCAAGACAACAACCTGTAATTCTTAGTTTGTAATTCTTAATTTTTGTAATACATAATTCTAGACAATGGAAAGACACATATAATACTGCTTCAGAAAACAAAATGTATCCATGAGGGCACAACGATGATTCTTGGTGGCTGGAACATGTCACATGGAATTTAATTTCACACTTTTAACAATATTAGTATATTGTAAGTGACGAAAACTTTGTTCCTTTTTATATGAGAAAAGCTGTCATTTGGGCACCCCTCACAACACACTACAGTCCTATAAGACAGCTTAGCTAGGCGTAATGAATTCCTATAATAGTGTTATAGTTGGGAAACCTTCTGTGAAGAAGTCAGAAACAACGGTCAGAAGTTAAAGATTGAACCATACAATTCACACAGACTCTTCTCACCTTAGACTGAGGACCAGTGATTCTGTTTATCTGTGAAGAGACCAGGAGAAAGGACTACAAGTAAATAGGTCACCCCTGAGAACATTGAGGACATATATAACATACTGTCCCTCAGCTCAACAATCTAAATTAGGTCCCTTTATCTATGCTCATGCATTGCTGCCACTGGCTTCATGCAATACAGAAGGGCTGGAACGTTAGTGTCCGTCAGTTTGTGCATAAAAGAAGCTCGAACACATTTCAATTACATATGGCCAATATTCTTATTTCCTTGTTTGGTCTACATTATCACGACACCCACTGTATCAGCGGAGTTTTAGCCGGAGACCTTCGTAGTTTTCCCGGCCCTGAGATCAGATCCAATAAAATCAAGGTTCGACACACGAACAAATGATAATGTAGTTCTGTTCTGTCGTCATTAAAAGTCTATCTTTAATAACAAGGAAGAAATAATTCTTTAAAATTAGGTAATACCATTCGGAGCACGTCTTGCTACTCCATATTCCACCCCATCCCTTGTTCTCCATCAGTTCCACCCTCTTCTTATATTCTATGTTAATTCTTAACTATTCCCCTTGCTTCCACTTTATAAGATAACAAAAATCAATGCTTTATTTTAATATGAAAACGCATAAAATGAAAAAAATATTCTGTCTTACTACCGACAGAAAAAGGGGCGACAAAAAGGGAAACACGAAGACTACAAAAAAAAAGCGCTAATAAGAAAAGTGTTCGACCTACGTCTCTCTTCAGAATAGAAACGTTTTCTTAGTTCGCCCTTCCCCTCACGACTCTCCATTCCAGTTTTATATTTTCAATTTGTGGGAAAGGTGTGTGGGAGTGGCTCCTACTAAGTGGAAAGGGCACTTCACGACATCTCAGTGTAGTACGTAATGAAGGAGAATTTGTCCAACAGCAAGAAAAGACGATCTTAAATTAGCTGTGCATGCTGAGTCCCGAAAATGCCCTAACCGGAAATTTAAGAACTTACAAACGATAACTTACATTCTGTTGCT
>NW_019059869.1:1526816-1591772 GCF_000696155.1 Zootermopsis nevadensis | reverse complement strand
TGTGAGAACCTCAAGTCTTACACATACTTTTCGATTTTCGATCAGACTCGAGTACATGTATCAGTAGTGTGAATGTTTTGTACGTGACTACACACAGAGTTACTCGCAATTTTATTTAAAACTAATAATAATACAATCTAGCCAGAGGATGCCTATCAAATCAATCATAACATAAAAATACAAATCTTCGTCTTCCATCTTCCGATTCTAGTGATAAATTCCTCATAATTACTTCTCTGTTATTTTCTCTTATATCTTCTCATTTTATGATTGTTTCCTCGCCAGTGTTACTCTTAGAGTCATTAGTCTACTTTCTCGTTAATTTTATAGTTCCCTCGATGTTTTCATCGATTTTATTGCCATCACCGAGTGTAGAGAATAAGCTACTTGGAATGAACGAAAATTTGAAACATTCCTGCGTTCTGCACTTGTGTCGTCAAGAATCTTAGCAAATTTTGGCACAATAAGAGGTTGTTAAAGACGAACATGAAGTCTGAACGTGAGAGGAAAGGCGATCAAAACACTCGAGTCGCCATTGTCTCAGGGACTTTCCTTCTTGATGATCGTCCACTTGGACACTGTCTGTCGTGTGTAGTCTTCAAATGGCAGTTTCAGACTCCCGCCGTTAAGCTATTCTTACTGCAGTTCTCGAACAGAATGATCAAGATTGGTTAGATTTTCTCGAAGTCTGTCTTTTTGTCTTGCCTGGCAAAACCCCTGAATGAAAACTCGAATACATACAACAAACTCCAGAAATTTCGTGTATGATAAATAAACTAGGGGCAATACCTAAAATAAAAGCAATTAAAATATCCCTTTACAAGATTTGGGGTTGTTGTTTAACGACTCTGAACCAACAGAAATGTTTATCATCGAATAGGCTTGGTAGATGTTGAGTGTAGAGTGTAGAGTAGAAAGACGAAAAACGAATATCGAATAGTAGTAAAAGGCTTCGACGTCGAAAGGTAAAGGAAAGTCCGAAGAAACAGAAAACGTCGCGTGCTGTGTCAAGATGTGCGAATCTTTAAAGAACTCCAGGAGAAAGGAGAGACAAGAATGGATGCTGCAGATTCGCGAACTTTTGCTTGAAGGAACTATCCCTGAATTCGAATGTTGCGACGTGAGGGGAGATAAAAATAAACCACCGCGAGCACACTAGACTCCGAAATTTTGATCATGTGCGAGATCCTGAAAAGCAACACAATCACAACATTTGCCTCTGCTGCAGAAACAGTCTCTGCATTAAATCCAGGAAACAAACAGTCGATTTCCTCTGTATTTGCAATTCAACGCGAGGCGTCGTGCTTTGTGGGTACGTATTTCACGGGAACTGTAGAATTCTACAGGGAAAGTTGCTGATGCTTAACGGCAGCAACCAAGAACCAGAGTCTACGTTCCCTTACTCTCTAACTAGATCTAGAGCGCCAATGACTCATTCTTTTTCATTAATAAATTCTGTATTGAATGCGACAAAGTACACTCTAAGTCTTTCAATATTCTGAGATCTGAGGCTTTCACAGCACCTGTGGAGATGCAAATTGTGGTCTTCTACGATTTTATGCCGCGTAGTTTCGTACGTGGTTACCAACGTTTCGGAGAAATGTACCGCCTCCATTATCTAGGTTGAAAACCTGTCTCTTAACTGTGTTGTTGTATGCTTTGTTTTCGTTTTTAATGTATATGGAACATAGGTTGTACAAAATTGTTAAACTGATTAATATTTCTGTCTTCCGAGTTGTTTTACCGTTTAATCTAGTTCACCGATCTTTCAGAGGTGCTTGCCGCCTCCATCATCAAGGAGACCCTGAAATCTTAGCCAATAAACTGTTATCGATTGTGGTCTTCCAGTTCGTAACGCTGTGACGTCTTGTGTGTGATTGCTAACTTCTCGGAGGAAAGTTATAACGTCACCCTGACGATGGAGGTGGAAACTTCGTCCGAAACGTTGGTACTAAAACAACAAACTAGATTACAAGGCATAAGATATTATCTACGATCAATACGTATGATACTCTTCCGCAGAAAATACACTGTACATTAATAGAAAGAAATGTCATTTAGCTTCATAGGCTAATGTAATCATTACATCTGCTTCAGGTATGTCCAAACCTTCCTTTCTGACAGAAATGTCTCATTCTACTGCGCCTCAATGGTATATTATTTACCCTCATAGCATCAGTTTGACAACATTCGTGGACATCCAATCCCAAAGCTCGATCTTTGTGAGGGGGGGAAGCCAACAGCCTAATAGGTGTTATTAACGATGATGTTTATAATAACTATTAAAACAGAAATTTACATGGAGCATAAGAAACATTTTCCATGTACGTGCAACTTTAGATCCCTAGAACGGAATCTCTACGCGTCCTTGATGTCTGAATCTCCACTATGGGTAGGCATAAAGTGTTTTTTTCACACATCATTAACCAGATTAGAGGCAATATTATTATCTGACGTCGTTAGCTTTGATGAAGGCCACAATATGTTGACTGAGATGAAAATTCACAAAAAGCCATTCCCTTAAGACTTCATCAATCATCCAGACACTGGCAACCATCGGCAAATCGACTTACTTTCATAATCTTAGTAGAATCAGCGTCAGGGCATGACAACAATTAAAGAACTAAACTGAATTGATCCCTTGATCAAATTAGTTGCTGATCATTCAGTTTAAGTTTCTCCTGTATCTTTTGTCCCACCAAATATCATATTTTCTTGGTATACTTAACGACGCTTTAGTAATCAAACAAATTATAAGATCAAATGAGGGAACATTTAAGGTGGTGGTCCTGGCATTTTTAAGGCATTTACCTGGAAGAACTGAAGAAAAACACAAATCCCTTAGAATATTCAGTCTCAACATAGATACAATCACAGGATGTCCGAAATCAAAAAACAGTGCCAACGATTGTGTCATAAGTTCAACTGAATTTCCAGTTTCGCCCTTACCATAACTGTCATTGTTCAGATCGTCTTTCGATAGTGTTATCAGCTTCAGTTGCGAATAAACGAAATACAGATTAAATTCGTCGCAGATAAAATTAAATAATAGCAAATGTCACCTACCGCGAAACATTACAAGTTTTATAGCACATTACTGCAGATAAGACGTACACTTTTCAAATTTTAAATATGAAAACAATTCCAAAGCTTTTCGACGGATAAACAATAGGTGTAAAGACAAATCCAGTGATACAGCAGTAGAGTTTACTTGGTAAACCTCAATGAGAGAAACCGTTTGGTAGATCTAGACATAGACGAAAAAATAATATTACAACGAATCTTGGATAAACACTATGTAAATGGGATTGAATAGGTTTTAAACAGAAAACAGTTGAGGGCTTTTGTAAACATGTTCATGGAAATTAATCTTCCAGAGGTCGAAGGAGTTGATAGAGAAGCTATTCCAAAAACTCAGTTTTCGGATTTAAGTTCATGTAAAATGTACTACCTCTACCAGTCTTTCACGTGACTTACATTTCGAATTCCGTCTATTCGGTGGCGGTATCTACTGAACTTTCACGTTAATATTTCGCTTTCTTATTTATCGATTTGAAATGTAACGTATTTAGTGACAATTTTTATCCCGAGAGAGCGTTAGAAACTCTCAGTACAACTGCTGCTGCATTCTGGTGGCTTCGTAAGATAACTTCTCTAAAATTAAGCTCGAGAGATGTCGGGATCTGGCACGAAGCTCATGTAAGTTTACGCAACTTTGTTGCTTAATTGCACGTGAAACATAATTATGCATATGTAATTAAAAAGTTTGTTTTTATTAAGCTTGTGTTACATGGCACTCACTGTCATTTCAATTGTTTCTGAAATTCTAAAATAATTCGTTTTAAAACGCTGAATTACAGAATAGAGAATTTTAAAGGGAAAATCCTAAAGTGTCCTTGGGGTTCAAGCTGGGTATTTCGAAAGTGGAAATGTATAAAAATACTTATTTACCTTGACTAACGTCACTTTCATTCAGAAAATCACGTCTCGGAGCATTTTTAAAATCTATCACACCACGACCAATAACTACTGTGGCCAGACATGGCACTAAACTCCCTGACGGGAAAAAGTCTGAATAAATTATCTACATGGTGTTCATACACTATATATAATTTATATGAGCCATACGAACAGAATGACAGATTACTTTGATCAGGGCACTGATGAAGGAGGCAGTATGACCTCTGAAACGTTGGGGAACATCGACCAGACTACACGGCGCAACAACCCAGAAGACAGAAATCTTGATACTCTGATGACGGAGGCAGGATGACCTCTGAAACGTTGGGGAACATCGACCAGACTACACGGCGCAACAACCCAGAAGACAGAAATCTTGATACTCTGATGACGGAGGCAGGATGACCTCTGAAACGTTGGGGAACATCGACCAGACTACACGGCGCAACAACCCAGAAGACAGAAATCTTGATACTCTGATGACGGAGGCAGGATGACCTCTGAAACGTTGGGGAACATCGACCAGACTACACGGCGCAACAACCCAGAAGACAGAAATCTTGATACTCTGATGACGGAGGCAGGATGACCTCTGAAACGTTGGGGAACATCGACCAGACTACACGGCGCAACAACCCAGAAGACAGAAATCTTGATACTCTGATGACGGAGGCAGGATGACCTCTGAAACGTTGGGGAACATCGACCAGACTACACGGCGCAACAACCCAGAAGACAGAAATCTTCATACTTACCGCTATGAAAACTCAAATCATATACGTGCATAATGTTACTAACGTTAGAATTAATTCGATATTTCCATGACATTAAAATTGTCGGCACACTTCAGTTTAATCTGTAATTTCCTTACCGTAAAATGTCATGTAAAGAGAAAAACATAAATTGAAAACGCTTTTTTTCACAGAAATTTTGTTCTTCAACGAAAACTCTTTAATGGGCCGACTGTGATCTTCTTCGGGCCATTTAGAAGTAAAGTAACGGTGACAAATAAGTACTGCATTTTAATAATAATTTACATTAGTAGAACAATATTATTATATACCAAAAACGGTTCTTTAGATTATTTGGACGGAGAAGCTGGAGGTCAAATGTACATATAGGGAGTACAATCAGCAACAAGGCTTCCCCTGTTTCCTGTGAAAACGGGTAATTTATGACTCAACTGAGTTCCCCAATGTATTTGCATATATTCATCCTTATTTTATGAAATGCGATTAATTACCTTACCTTCGTGCTAAATATATTCTGCATTTTAATCCTTGCTATATATGGCATTGTTCAGATTAATAATATTGTGTTTCTACCCTATCCTAGCCTCAGTATCGCTAGTGACAGCTGACAGTAGTTAAATAATTAAACCAAATGTATTTCTGTCTAAAGCAGAAATCGGATGTGCCACCACGTCTCCTCACCCGAGACTATATTTATGTCTTCCAATCGATAAGATTGCAATTCCGTGTCGTATTGCCTAGTCTGTCGTTTTGTTTCGAGTGCCCCTTGAAATCCTCTAGCCTGTAATTAATGAATAATGTTCATTCTTTTATTTCCAGTGCAGTGCAAACACTTCGGTTCCTAGTTTCATGAAGGGCGTATTTTTTAGCATTCCGCGTGAGGTTAACTGTTTAATTTTCTGGAGAGCAGAGTCCTTCTTGGTGCATAAGTCAGCACCGGACGTCGCCTCGTAAGAATCTTAATTCTGTAAATACATATGTTGACTGTCTCAGTCATTGTCATTCACTTCAAATGCTCGGGAACCTTCTGTCGTAATATGTGTCTCAGTGTTAACCTGCAATGTGATCGGTAATCCTCCCACAAAAACATAATCTGAGTGGGACTATTTTCCTGTTGAACAAACTACTTAACGTGTCCGATTGTTCGGGTGGGGGAGACGGTAGTTTACTAATGTAATTGATACATCTATGTTAAACACACAGAGAAAGAATCACATGGCATAATTTGGGTCAAAGTTGGACACGGTGTTTGACCCAGGAAACTCTACGATTATAAGAAAATTGTGAAATAATAGGCAAGGATTTTGAAGGACTGAAGTAGGGCCTATTTTAATGTAGTACCCCGCAATTCGCCTGAAAAGGAAAGTAAATAGTATTATACAGTAATTCGGTGAAAAATAGAATATTTCGGACTGGTCCTCTTTGAGGTAAGTCGAGTTAAATACCAAAGCAGTTCTTGTGGCATTTACTGTGGACAAACTGGATTTGAGAGATGTACCATTTTGGCGAAGGTTAAGGAAGTTCTACTTTAATTCCTAAGTAAACATAAACTATATGAAACAGCAGCAAAGTGAAATGAAATATGAAATACAGCCCATCTAATACCTTTTTAATTATATGCATCGTCATTTAATATAGTGTGGTAAGACTGTTACTGTTCAAGTATCAAGATAAAGTGTCAGCCCCTAATCATTATGCGTGACCTGCATTGTTACGTTACCAAGTATAGTTGCATGCATATTAGAACGTGCCATGTTCAGCCTGTAGAGGGCACTGAATATCAGAACAGACCCCTTACCGATTAAAAAAAATGGCCACAATGCAATACTACCAACATTTTAAGCTCAAATATTCAACAAATAAAGAAGACGGTCTAAAATCTCCACTTAGGGTGTAGATAAATGGCCTTTTAAGCTGCAATAAATACAAGAATGTAATAAGAGTTAAAATCATGTAGCCTGCTTCAATGTTTACACATAGAATTATTTTGCAAACTATGATTTGCAATTTTGAATATCTGGTAGGATTTCAGGTTCTCACGGCGGTGGGTAAGAAAATGGTTGTCATCTGGATTATAGCGCGTGTAGATTGCTATAAGTTGTTCAGAGGTCCCTGCTTTCTCCATCATAAATTATGTATTATCATATTCCATTATATAATGACTATATCTAAAATTCTATCGGATAAAGTTAAATCTGTTGTTGTATTTCATGTACCAATACCCTAGTTTCCTAAGATGTAAAAACAGTGCATTTCTTCGTCAGCGTATAACCAAGAAGTGAATTTACAGACTCTACACGATTCCTCAAATTCATCTCTTATCAGACTAATGAGCAGGACGACATAGAAACGGTAAATGTTTTATCTCTCATGACTTCATAACCGAGTAAAATCTTTGTACGTATTGTCCACGTTCAAATGTAATTTATCAGAACATTCGTTTGGTTAACGTATTGGAAACATTTTCTGGGCCCATGTTTTTCATTCCGTTGCTCATACTAGTTGGATTCCTAATGTTCAGGATTTAAAAAATCTGATTTTCTCTCTTGTGCGTGGCATTTTGAGAAGGCAATTAATAACATCTGTTACTCAAACTGTTATATGAAACAGCCAATTTGTATCCCTCCGAAAAGAGTGTTGCCAGAAAATTCGCTAAACAGTCGCGAATGCAGAACACCAAACGACACTCGATATCGATTCTAACTTCCACCGCACTACGTAGTAGGCGACCTGGGATGAAGACAGTGAACTCTGACGAAAATATGACAGCATCCCCGCAAGAGTAAGAAAATATTCTCGAATTCGGAGAAGAGTACGTAATTAAACTTGTTATAATTTGTCATTTTTGCTACAGTGATCAAACTGCAAAGAATGATAAAGGCGAAACAAGTAGCACTCTTGAGCAAGGTACATATAGATTTTTTAATTAGAGAAATTGAAGGCAAGGAAAATCATATAAAACATGGGGAATTATATAAAGGTGCATATAAAAGCGAATATTAAGTTGCAGAATTTGAGGTTTTCACAGCTGTGAGTCTGAAGATTGCCCTGATGATGGAGGCAGCATGACCTCTGAAACTTTGGTGGACATCTACCAGACTACACAGCGCAACAATCCAGAAGAAAGCAATCTTCGAATATAAAATTGTTGAATGAATACAGTTGGCTCATATGAGGGCCCAATGGCGGGCTCTTTTTAAATCGGTAATGAACTTTTGGGCCCTTAAATGCGTCACTTGTTAAATGAGAGACTACCAGCTTATAAATAATAAAGAGCAATTTTGATCCAAAGAGTCAGCCACGGAGACCAACGCTTCGCTTTATACTCAGCAAGCAAGAACGAGTTCAACGATTGGGCTCTCAGTCTTTAGGTTCGGAAACACAAATCCCACAGATGTCGCTACTGCTTCTGTTGCTGATCTTCCTGTAACTGAATGGTTTATTTAGTCTATCCACTGTTTTCTTCGAAATTATATCCCTGAGGGGAAGTTTTGCAAAGTTTGAACAATAGAGCCACTAGATATGTATAATTCCACTCTACTGTCCTCATTGCAATATTCCGCATTTTCGTATCCACTAAGAACACTTGGTATGCATAATGCACGTCTGTACATTAAAATTCAAATAAAAGGAGGTCGAGATGAAACTGCATCTGGTAAAAACTAGTTTTAGAAGCTGTCTACTGAACTCGCCATCAAAGAGTCTGTAATCCCGAAGTACACATAAAAGAGATTTCTTGTGAAATTTATACTAACTTATAGTTTCTTTACTCATATCCATTTACAGACGTGTAGCAATAATTGCTTTAAACAACCAACTAACAAACCTGCAACTTTGTTAATGTGCCCAAAATTTTATAACAGTTAAAACAATATTTATCTCCAAATCGTATTTACCTTGAGCCAACACCTATTAATATCTTGGCACCTAATTTTTTTAATATCCAGCCGTATAAGCAAAGTGTCTTATTCCTATTTTACGCTCCTTATTAAAATTAATGTAGATGATGATCAATCTAATGTACGTATAGTTACAATGTGCTCATAATAGTTTTTTAGAGGTGCGAAAGATAAGAAATAAGCAATGTCATTATTTAAATACAATTTGTTTAAAGTAACTGGCGAAAAACGGGCATTTTAGCTGCATATGACACAGGGTTTCCTATATCATAAGCCTCTTAGTTACCAAGAAGATGAGAGAAGGGTTTTCACATGCGACAGGATGCAAGACACGTGACAGATATTCCGAAATCAACAGTCAGATGGATAGAAAATGGACCAGATTTGGCTATCACAAGAATACATTCGTCTTTCATAACACTGGAAGGTCGCAAGCCAAACAAAACAGACATACGTCGTGTGACGTCAGGCATTATCCCTTTTGTCTTCCATAATACATGTGTTTCGATTTAACGTCAAAACAAACACACTGAAAGAAAACAAACGGTTAAGGTCAGCGATTTTAAAGGAATCAAGAATGGCAGACTTGAACTACGTAACGTTCATACACTTTTACTCTTTTTCTTAGGTTACGCCTTCAAGACAATTTGCACAGACTGAAGCTTAGAATTTTTATTAAAAGGAGCAAAATTTATAAACGCTATTTTACTTAAGTAAATATTACTTCTGCCTCTATCGTATACTTCCTTCAGTCTCCATGTGCGAGACAAGTAACTTTGCACCCATTTAAAAAAAAAGTTAAATAAATATAAAATTTTGATCTGAAATTCGCAAGAGAACATTTTGGAGACTTAGGCATAAATGGAAAGACAATATTAAAAGTGATCCTACATCCTGCGCTGGACTGATACTTGCGTGCTAATCATGTCGAAAGCGTTGCGCCGAGCATGGTAGATATTCCAACCAGCTTTGCTGTATAGCGTGCTACAATCACATTCACTTAGGACGAGCAGGACGAAATGCGTGGCGTTGTTGCTTGGCTCTTCTGTTTAGCAGTAAAAGCTAGCTCTACCAACATCTCGATCAAGTTAACGTTCAATAGAACAGTTTAAATATAATTCGAGATACCAATAAAAAACGCTGAAAATCAGGCTACGTTATTTATGAACAAAGATCAATCAGCATAGTACCTATTTTATGGGCCGGACGACAAGTGTTCAGTTCCCTGCAGGGAACGATTTCTCTCTTTACCACGACGTTGAGACCAGCTCTGATTCCCATCCAATTTGTTATCCAATAGAAACGTACAAGCAACATGCAACAGCAAATTTATTTTGGTGTCTGAAGGAATAAAAGGGACAGACATCTCTCGACAATTGGCTACCAAGTACGGACATTTCTTTTCCCACAATTAAATAAAATCATGAGATGATAAAGTTGTGTCATATTGTGATAAATATATATTTGTTTAAATCTTGTTAGTCTAATCACAATAAAATTCCTATTAAATATTAAAATATTACTATAATTAACATTTAAATATTTAAAATATATTAAATGATGTTCTCTATCGAAATGTTCGATTTGCATTAGATCATCACTTTTTACACGACATGTTTCAGTTCTAAAAGAACCATCTTCAGGTGTATAAAATTATATAAACTTAAATATAATTTCTTAAATGCAACTTTTAGTCAAACAAATATGAATAAAATCAGCTAAATCAATGTTACTGACGTAGACATATAAGGACGCCCATCCACAACCACGCGCGAACAAAATATGGAACATGCTCCAACAAAGACTCCTGGGAAATGCGAAATAACTACTGAGGAAACTGCTCCAAGACCGGGCATTAATGTTCCTCGTTCTCGGTGTAAGTCTCTGGTGCAGCAACCGTTTTTGCGTTACATTCACTTAGCACAAATGTAGTAAACACAAACGACGCCCACAGGAGGCCACTGCCTGACCTTGACCTAGCATACAACCAGGCCTTAGCGGTCTTGCCAATCACGCAACAAAAATATTTCAATGTTGCCCTACTTTCGAATACCCTTTCATGTTTTTTAAATTACATGCCATACGTAAAAATTTGTAATAACACCACAGAAATGGGATTGATATATTAGACAAGAAGAAAGTTACTAGGTGTCTTGTCCAAAAATGGCACGTAGATTACTCAATTAAACACCCTGTTTCCTTAAAGGCTGAGCATTACTTTTGGCGTACTGTACATGCTGGAATCTCTTGACGTTAATCCAAATGCTAACAGCGAAATTGTCGGTCTGCTGGTTATGTGTCATAACGTCACATTCCCCGGTAACCTGACAGAAGACAGTCATTGTGTTGTTGGAGTATGAGATGGTGAATAAAATGGATACGTCTATGTACCCAGTAACTATTACATTAATATCTGTTATAACTGAACAAAGACTTGCACGATCTACAAGTTTTTTGTGTTTTATGATAATAAATGTGGATAATTTATTTTCCATTAAATTTCGCGAGGATCTGCAGTGTAAACAATATTATTTGGACTGGAGCCAGTTTTTTAATGGTGAGGTAATTCCAAGAATATTCCCAAAACACGACCCTCGTCATCTCACGACGCTTGGTGTTAATCGTTACAAATTTTATTTTATTCTTCAAAACGCAAAGATGAATCTTCACAGTCAGCAACACCTCTGTAATAACTTTGTTACACCCTTGTGAGGTTTTAGGCTCTGATTAAAACAAATGCATCTTTCAATTTCTCCCTCCATTACAAACCAAAAATTCACATCACAGATGCAGTCGCTTCAAAATGTGAATAAGAATCCCTTAAAGCTGAGGTTATAAAAAGAGCCTTAGAATAATAAAGCCCTTAAACCTGGATAAAACTGCCACAACTTTCAAAGTAATTGGAATTTAATTGAACTGCTCATAACTGAGATAATTAAAGGCTTGTGTTCAATAAACACACTACATGAAACATTGATCTGCACAGGCCTACGTAAGACAGTGTAATTAAAAACTGAACTAGCAGCTGTTTCTTCAAACGTGACTTAAAAAATCTAAAACTAAGTAGTAAAAGTGACACGAGAAGCATGGCTGTGTTATGGGATGTTGAGCCGTGAATTTTATGGGCGTTTCAGATGTACTTGCTGCCTCCATCATCAGAGCCTCGCAATCTCCCTATATTTACACACGCCGATACTTGGAACAAGAGATATACCGACGAAGTACTCTTGAACTGAAGTTTCGTTTCAAACACGTTTTACAATATCTGACAAAATTACTACAAGCAAAGAAGCATTAATTGTTTCCCCTGTAATGAATCGCACAAGTCCTATAGACGAGATTGATTGTTTGCTTTTATTCCATTTAGCTCGAGGGTCGACGTTAACATTTGCGGGCAGTAATATATCCAGACTCAGTAGCAAGGGTGGCCGACTGGAAGGGCCCTGTCCAGTTTCAAATCATACTAACGGCAAAGGTCATTTGTTTATTGCCTTTTTGTTTGCTTATACCCACACAACGAAGTTCATCTGTTTATCCACTGTGCGTCAACATTGCCAACCATATGATGATAAAGCGGGCACACATGGCATTATACACTAAAATCTAATTTACCTTTCTTCGTCGTAGTTGGCGTTTGGAAATATTTCTTGTTTGTCCGTCCTTCAGTCTTATAACCAATAATCTACAAACTCTGCTTTACTTCAATGTCAGAATATGTGAAATATTTACATCTTCACAAGGCTATAAATTTCGTAATAATATTTTCATTTACAGAAATTTAATAATTTAAATTTAATAATTTTGTTGTGTGTAACGGTAGGATTTACATTTAATTGAAGAAAATGCGACACAATGCTAATCTACAAGCTGACGTAACAAAAATTAACCAAACTTTTATAAGTGACATCCTTGTGTAGTAGATTCTTACATAAGTAGTAATTTGTGGTTTATTAACTTAGTATTTGGCCAGTGTGATATGTAAGAAGACGATTGTATCACAGGATTTACCCGGAGAGAATTAATAAACGCACAAATGAACCCGTTGCATCGTTAAACACCTTGACACTCGGGAGTGCCTGGGATTCGGCGGACGAAGAGGACAACGAAATGGCGAGATAAATTCCGACGGGTTGCATACGTAAGTAAGGACACGGAAATGCTATTCCCCAAATATGAGGGAGGCACGCAACTTTGCAGTCTGACTGGGACATCACTTCTGACGGGAAACCACGCCCTGTGTCCATCACTTCGATTAAACGTCGCTGCATGACGTCACTACAGTCAAAAACCTTGTGTGTGGGAGCAAGATTTACTATTCTGTGCAGTGACACCAGAGTGTAATCAACTGTCTCGCCCGGGCCAAACTCTCAATCCTGCTAGGAACAGTGTGCGTTTAGATACGCAAGCTTGCATCCTAGCCGACTCTATACGGAAATATGTTGTTCCCGAAATGGATGTTGTCTGTCCTAAGCACTAACCCAGCATTCCCCTGTGAAAACTGAGTAAAACAGCGGATTATGGACAATTTTTTGCCTACTCAGAAGTGCCCTAAGACAAAAGTTTTATAATTAAAAAATTGAAAATGGCTGTCTTCTGGTTTATTACGCCGTGCAGTCTGGTAGAGGTTTACCGACATTTCAGAGACACCTGCTTCCTCATCATCAGGGATATTATGAAGACAGCAAGTACCCTTGGAAAGTCGGTAAAGGTCTTCCAGACTTCAAGGCGCAAAAACCCGAAATCTCAAAGAATTGTTAAAAACTATCAAAGAGGTGATCTGCCTGAACTGTTACCTGAAACAGCCTACTAACTCCCCTGCCACAGCCTTCCTTAGGACGAGAATGGTCGCCCGGGTGGTCAACATATTCATTCTCCATCATGAAATCCAAGTATACATTATCACATTTGTAAAATCATGCCACTGTAATCTACTCTGGAATCAGTTGAGTTCAATAACGTTCCCAGTCCATATTTATTTAAAACACATTTTGACAGTGTTCTGATATCCACGTCCAAGCCTCCCGGAATATCAACCAATATCAAATGTAACTAATTTCTATCCTTATATTCCACTGAAACATGACACTTACAGTCTGATTAACAATCAACCTGTAAATGGACGTTTCCTGAATTTATTTCTAGTCTATTCTATTCCGTCCACAATTCACCTCAGTTTCCTATATTTCTCTGTCCTAACAATGACAGATGTTCTATATAAATCACTCAGAATACTCTAGAGATAGGAAAATAGTTTTATTGACGTCCATACGATTGTACACAGACAAATAAGTTGTATATAGCTCTATCTAGTGGGCCCAACTGTGTAGGAACCTGAAGACGGAGATAGAGTCCCATCTCCGAAACGTCGTTTTACGTTTTATATTTACTAGACGATGGATAATATCCAAGAAAGGTCCGGAGATAGGGATTAGCTCTATCTAGTGGGCCCAACTGTGTAGGAACCTGAAGACGGAGATAGAGTCCCATCTCCGAAACGTCGTTTTTACATTTTATATTTACTAGACGATGGATAATATTCAAGTAAATTTTTATTCAATTGACTCTTCACCATCGTCAAGAAGTTTTAGATTTGATGTATAAGACACGGCTGAATTACAAGTCTACGGCATTTTCCATACTGACTTCAGTTTCCCCGGCTACAGGATTAAGCTACTATCCTTAATGCCGTTCGTTCAGTATATTGGCCTACTCGCTGTATGTGACAAATCCGATAAAAGCCTGCCCATGGCCAGTATAAATTAAACTTGTCTAGTGAACGTAATGTAACACAAGGAGGATTAATGAAGAGAATCCACTTTCACTCATTAAGCGATAAGGTACGAATATTACAGCCACTCAAACTGCAACATCTCTGAAGAGAAGCATCAAATTTTGTTTCCAATTATTTAACCTATCACAACGGTATCCATCAACACTCATCACTGTTATTTAGGCCAATTTCCGGCATCCTAGGTCATCTTCAGTGTCATTATAGATCGTGCTCACTGAACAGCATATAACACAAATGTACTATATTATAGCCTTTACTTGTAATGAATAACACGGTCTTAATTGCTATTATTTCTTTAGATTTCGTCATTTAAATTATATATTAAATAAAATACTGGATACGTTTCTTGGTCATATTCGCATGATACGTAATTAAAACACAAAACTGTTTCAATATAAATGTGAGTAATAGTTATTTTATTTAGGATTTGAGGTTTTCGCGGTGTGAGTCTGAAGATGGCTGTCTTCTGGGTTGTTGCACCGTGTAGTTTGGTAGAATTTTACCTACGTTTCAGAAGTCCTTACTGCCTCCATCATCAGGGCGATCCAGAATACACGGTGCAACAACGCAAAATACATCCATCTTCAGTTATTTTATTGTTTTACGTAATATTTTGTTCAAATCACAGACCGAATTAATCGTAGCAACTGAACAAAATGGCATTTACTGACGTAATTCGAAAAATGTAGCTACTGGTACGTTGGCCTGGTGATAGGTAATTTTTCTATCGAAATATGAAGCCAAAAACAGTGACATAAATTTGTGATATCTGTGTAATTTATGATACTCAATTCCGATTCCAAAATTTAAAATAAAAAGCCATCTACTATTGGACTTTTAGCTTGGAACACGCACAATTAACAACAAAAATTTGTAGTGCCAGAAATATGCACAACAGAAGAGTAGGATTTGAATGAGTTCTGCCCGAAATTGCTTGTTTATTTAACAGCTCAAGTTTTTGAAAGGGCATCAAATCATGTAATAAATATGGTTATGTTCCATATAATCGTCACCTGCATGACATCGACTGCAAAATTTCTAACCCCCCATTAATATGTTCTTCTTGTCTGCCGAGTATTACGACCAGTTTCCAAGAATGTGGAAAAGCGAACAATGCCCCCAGTTCACCGACTGAGCTGCCAACAATTGCAAACAAATGCTTTTACTGGGAATCAAAGTTATCCAGGAAGCAGTGAAATTTATAAGGGGTATTGTCTTCTAGAACAAGAAGGACGTTGCATTGCCAAGCACTAATAATAGAAGAGTTCAAAGGTCACTGAAGCCTACGTGTGCCGTAACAAAGTTTACTTTAAGCGGTGGCAAAGGTTTAGTTGTTTGGATATTGTCATTTTACATTCATACCACGTGTTCAAGAAAGATATTTGATATGTTTTATCCGTATTTTTATTCTTTAGAAAGAAACACTCATTAAAATTCATGTAGTTCTTTAATACTTGGGAATTTGTGGGACATCTAACTTGAAGCATTCTTTACGGAAAATCAAATAACTCTTTCTGAAAAAAGATACGTAAATAGTCAAAATTATCACTTTTCCTTACAACCGTTGCAAATATAACTTGAATATATTCAAATCTCACCTAGAGTAAAATATCCGCAATGACCATGAATCGAATATTTTCACCAACTACTCTGAATTTCTTTGCAAGTTTCCTTGTCCTTCCATAATAATTATGATATAATTTATACAAAATGACTTATATAATGGCTGTCTCTTCATATCTTTTTGGGACATTCTGTATCTTGGCCTAAGAGTACAATGCCAGTTACTGAAAGCATACGTAGTATCAACAGATAACAACACAACAATTCACTAGTTAGGACATCTGTGCACACCTTAACAGTTTTGGGGGCGTTCTTTTCGCTTTTGGTTTTAGCATTTCAATTCGTTAATGATAACTCTTCTGTTCTCACTAATAAATAGCGTAATATTAGCGGCTTTGACCAGCAACAACATCCAATAAGAAATTTTCCTCATAATCAATCCAGCAATCTCTAATTTTAGGCGACATAAAACAAAACTTTTTTCCTTCCACCATCTCGAAAGTTGTAAAAGAACATTGAAAACTTTTACAACTTTTAGTATAAAAAGAGTTCGTTATTTACTAAAAGCTGCAAGCAAGTTACGCTGGAGAATAAGCATGACCGTCTTCGTGCAAAGTGAGCCGATTTTAACCCAAACTAAAATACACCAACACATTTTAGAAAACTTACCAAATACAGAATTTCATTGAAATCTGTTCTGCGACTATCAGGCCATAAAATGGGGACATAAATGTCGGAGCCAATTTTGTGAGTTGTTCCAGAAGTGCTTGCTACTTCCATTCGACAGGGTGCCCTGATGATTTGGGCAGCAAGCATCACTAAAACGTCAGTAAACTTCTACCAGCTTACAGGTCACAATAACCCAGAAGACAGCCATCCTAATGGCTAAAACCATTCATGTAAACCAGAGCAGTCTCCTCTAGCTGCAATGAATACGACGTTTTGCCAACTACTTTCTCACGAGCAACGAAATGATTCCACCTCACCTTCTCTGCTCGAGCCAAAGCTGGAAGGGTTCAACTCCAGATTAGCCGAGATCAATCTGTTCACATTCTTTTCCTCTCGTGTGCTCCCACTGTCTTTGTTTTGTCATTATTCATCTCCTTCTCTCATGTACCTTTCTATCTTGGTACACACAACTGAACGAAAAACGAGTGGCACGTCTCCGTTTGTAATCTAGTGAGATTCTTCGTCCCCCAAGAGATGATATATGCCACGCAGCCCCACCGTCTCCTCAAGACTGATTGAGCTGTCGTACGTGATACACAGAATACCCCCTCAGAAGTTTAAAATACACACCATTTTACGTACGAAACAAAGTCCCCAATTGTCTATCAATTGTGTTTTCTACACTCAAATGCGTCAACCCTTTCCTCAGTTTTATTAAAATATATATTATATTCTGTTATTTCACTTCTAAAATAATGCGGCATAATTAACTAAAATTTATCCATTTGAAAAACTGTATTTTTTTCTGAAAGGTTTTAGGATTCGGCCTTATGACCTCTTCCAGTTTAGAAATACTTTGGAATTATAAAACCGTTTAAACAATTTTTAGTACTCCTTGGACGGAGATCAGCCAGACGCAAGGCACCCACATGAGCAGGACAACGGAACACAGAAAATCGCCCACAGTATTCATGTCCTGAGTGGGATTCGAACCCACAATCCCACTGCATTTATGATTCACTACAGCATCAGACAAGAGAGAGAAATGTCAAATCCTTGCATTCTAATTGCAAATCGTCTTGCCTTTAAATCGAATTATATGAACATGAATTTACAACAAATTTGGGATTTCACATTTCCATGTCGGTGAAAATTTAGATTGTGGTCTTCTGTGTTGTGACGTTGTACAAACTAGGAGATAATTAGGTTCTACCTACACGGTGTTATAACCCAGAAGTAAAGTATAAATAATTCAAGTGTGTTCCTTTTAAACATAATTCATTATAGTAATCATACGAAACTAATTACATTCGTAGGAACATATGACATTTTGGAATAAATGTCTTCTCTTTTAAAAACTGTTCATACATCATGCGACATACCAGTCGTGGGAGCAGATATTTACAAGCCTAATTAAATCACGTAACATTATACAGGTATACGCCCTTTCAAATGCCAACGACGGGACAAATCAGCTGAATTAGTTCCACTCACCCTCTTTTTTTCAATTACACAAAGTCAGTTTCTTCAAAAATTAACAGTATCTATTCCCAGGAATTGTAATTACTAACAGCTGCCTCGCTGTGGGTATCACACGCATACAACGCTGCACTTCCTGCACCATCACTCATCCACCGAGGATGTCCTGGAATCAACGCATAAGGATAAGCTCAGCTTCCTGAGATTAACTAGCGTGCATATAAATTCACACAGAATTGTGAAAGTGCGTAAGCTGTACTAAGAGGCAGTTCGCATTTTATAATTCAGAAAGGAATAAAATATTTTTGTCGGGAAACCCGGAAGAAAAATAAAATTTTATTACAGCTAACCTTCAATGGTCATTTTACCAGTGGTTAATTTTTTAATTTAAAACAAATATTTCTGTCAAGCAATTGAATGTCTGGCTTACAAAACAGTCCTTGTAATCCACGTATAATACAACAGTGAATGAGGGTATTATCCTTAAACTTGATATAAAACATTTCAGATGTTTAAACATTTATCTGCATTTATTAAACTATGACATACATGTGTCAGTACTTGAAAATAATACATTCCATTTTTGATCAAAATCATTCAGTAAAAAAATACATGTGTAGGAGAAATTATGATAAATTATAGTCTATACTTGGAAAGTACATTACTATGCAAAAATATACCATTAATATGCTTGTAGCCCGGACGTGGTACATGTTCTGAAACACACGGTCGAAATAATTACACAGAACATTAATCAGCAACACGCCAGCGCCTATACGCTAGATGGATAATATTCAAGTAAATTTTTATTCAATTGACTCTTCACCATCGTCAAGAAGTTTTAGATTTGATGTATAAGACACGGCTGAATTACAAGTCTACGGCATTTTCCATACTGACTTCAGTTTCCCCGGCTACAGGATTAAGCTACTATCCTTAATGCCGTTCGTTCAGTATATTGGCCTACTCGCTGTATGTGACAAATCCGATAAAAGCCTGCCCATGGCCAGTATAAATTAAACTTGTCTAGTGAACGTAATGTAACACAAGGAGGATTAATGAAGAGAATCCACTTTCACTCATTAAGCGATAAGGTACGAATATTACAGCCACTCAAACTGCAACATCTCTGAAGAGAAGCATCAAATTTTGTTTCCAATTATTTAACCTATCACAACGGTATCCATCAACACTCATCACTGTTATTTAGGCCAATTTCCGGCATCCTAGGTCATCTTCAGTGTCATTATAGATCGTGCTCACTGAACAGCATATAACACAAATGTACTATATTATAGCCTTTACTTGTAATGAATAACACGGTCTTAATTGCTATTATTTCTTTAGATTTCGTCATTTAAATTATATATTAAATAAAATACTGGATACGTTTCTTGGTCATATTCGCATGATACGTAATTAAAACACAAAACTGTTTCAATATAAATGTGAGTAATAGTTATTTTATTTAGGATTTGAGGTTTTCGCGGTGTGAGTCTGAAGATGGCTGTCTTCTGGGTTGTTGCACCGTGTAGTTTGGTAGAATTTTACCTACGTTTCAGAAGTCCTTACTGCCTCCATCATCAGGGCGATCCAGAATACACGGTGCAACAACGCAAAATACATCCATCTTCAGTTATTTTATTGTTTTACGTAATATTTTGTTCAAATCACAGACCGAATTAATCGTAGCAACTGAACAAAATGGCATTTACTGACGTAATTCGAAAAATGTAGCTACTGGTACGTTGGCCTGGTGATAGGTAATTTTTCTATCGAAATATGAAGCCAAAAACAGTGACATAAATTTGTGATATCTGTGTAATTTATGATACTCAATTCCGATTCCAAAATTTAAAATAAAAAACCATCTACTATTGGACTTTTAGCTTGGAACACGCACAATTAACAACAAAAATTTGTAGTGCCAGAAATATGCACAACAGAAGAGTAGGATTTGAATGAGTTCTGCCCGAAATTGCTTGTTTATTTAACAGCTCAAGTTTTTGAAAGGGCATCAAATCATGTAATAAATATGGTTATGTTCCATATAATCGTCACCTGCATGACATCGACTGCAAAATTTCTAACCCCCCATTAATATGTTCTTCTTGTCTGCCGAGTATTACGACCAGTTTCCAAGAATGTGGAAAAGCGAACAATGCCCCCAGTTCACCGACTGAGCTGCCAACAATTGCAAACAAATGCTTTTACTGGGAATCAAAGTTATCCAGGAAGCAGTGAAATTTATAAGGGGTATTGTCTTCTAGAACAAGAAGGACGTTGCATTGCCAAGCACTAATAATAGAAGAGTTCAAAGGTCACTGAAGCCTACGTGTGCCGTAACAAAGTTTACTTTAAGCGGTGGCAAAGGTTTAGTTGTTTGGATATTGTCATTTTACATTCATACCACGTGTTCAAGAAAGATATTTGATATGTTTTATCCGTATTTTTATTCTTTAGAAAGAAACACTCATTAAAATTCATGTAGTTCTTTAATACTTGGGAATTTGTGGGACATCTAACTTGAAGCATTCTTTACGGAAAATCAAATAACTCTTTCTGAAAAAAGATACGTAAATAGTCAAAATTATCACTTTTCCTTACAACCGTTGCAAATATAACTTGAATATATTCAAATCTCACCTAGAGTAAAATATCCGCAATGACCATGAATCGAATATTTTCGCCAACTACTCTGAATTTCTTTGCAAGTTTCCTTGTCCTTCCATAATAATTATGATATAATTTATACAAAATGACTTATATAATGGCTGTCTCTTCATATCTTTTTGGGACATTCTGTATCTTGGCCTAAGAGTACAATGCCAGTTACTGAAAGCATACGTAGTATCAACAGATAACAACACAACAATTCACTAGTTAGGACATCTGTGCACACCTTAACAGTTTTGGGGGCGTTCTTTTCGCTTTTGGTTTTAGCATTTCAATTCGTTAATGATAACTCTTCTGTTCTCACTAATAAATAGCGTAATATTAGCGGCTTTGACCAGCAACAACATCCAATAAGAAATTTTCCTCATAATCAATCCAGCAATCTCTAATTTTAGGCGACATAAAACAAAACTTTTTTCCTTCCACCATCTCGAAAGTTGTAAAAGAACATGGAAAACTTTTACAACTTTTAGTATAAAAAGAGTTCGTTATTTACTAAAAGCTGCAAGCAAGTTACGCTGGAGAATAAGCATGACCGTCTTCGTGCAAAGTGAGCCGATTTTAACCCAAACTAAAATACACCAACACATTTTAGAAAACTTACCAAATACAGAATTTCATTGAAATCTGTTCTGCGACTATCAGGCCATAAAATGGGGACATAAATGTCGGAGCCAATTTTGTGAGTTGTTCCAGAAGTGCTTGCTACTTCCATTCGACAGGGTGCCCTGATGATTTGGGCAGCAAGCATCACTAAAACGTCAGTAAACTTCTACCAGCTTACAGGTCACAATAACCCAGAAGACAGCCATCCTAATGGCTAAAACCATTCATGTAAACCAGAGCAGTCTCCTCTAGCTGCAATGAATACGACGTTTTGCCAACTACTTTCTCACGAGCAACGAAATGATTCCACCTCACCTTCTCTGCTCGAGCCAAAGCTGGAAGGGTTCAACTCCAGATTAGCCGAGATCAATCTGTTCACATTCTTTTCCTCTCGTGTGCTCCCACTGTCTTTGTTTTGTCATTATTCATCTCCTTCTCTCATGTACCTTCCTATCTTGGTACACACAACTGAACGAAAAACGAGTGGCACGTCTCCGTTTGTAATCTAGTGAGATTCTTCGTCCCCCAAGAGATGATATATGCCACGCAGCCCCACCGTCTCCTCAAGACTGATTGAGCTGTCGTACGTGATACACAGAATACCCCCTCAGAAGTTTAAAATACACACCATTTTACGTACGAAACAAAGTCCCCAATTGTCTATCAATTGTGTTTTCTACACTCAAATGCGTCAACCCTTTCCTCAGTTTTATTAAAATATATATTATATTCTGTTATTTCACTTCTAAAATAATGCGGCATAATTAACTAAAATTTATCCATTTGAAAAACTGTATTTTTTTCTGAAAGGTTTTAGGATTCGGCCTTATGACCTCTTCCAGTTTAGAAATACTTTGGAATTATAAAACCGTTTAAACAATTTTTAGTACTCCTTGGACGGAGATCAGCCAGACGCAAGGCACCCACATGAGCAGGACAACAGAACACAGAAAATCGCCCACAGTATTCATGTCCTGAGTGGGATTCGAACCCACAATCCCACTGCATTTATGATTCACTACAGCATCAGACAAGAGAGAGAAATGTCAAATCCTTGCATTCTAATTGCAAATCGTCTTGCCTTTAAATCGAATTATATGAACATGAATTTACAACAAATTTGGGATTTCACATTTCCATGTCGGTGAAAATTTAGATTGTGGTCTTCTGTGTTGTGACGTTGTACAAACTAGGAGATAATTAGGTTCTACCTACACGGTGTTATAACCCAGAAGTAAAGTATAAATAATTCAAGTGTGTTCCTTTTAAACATAATTCATTATAGTAATCATACGAAACTAATTACATTCGTAGGAACATATGACATTTTGGAATAAATGTCTTCTCTTTTAAAAACTGTTCATACATCATGCGACATACCAGTCGTGGGAGCAGATATTTACAAGCCTAATTAAATCACGTAACATTATACAGGTATACGCCCTTTCAAATGCCAACGACGGGACAAATCAGCTGAATTAGTTCCACTCACCCTCTTTTTTTCAATTACACAAAGTCAGTTTCTTCAAAAATTAACAGTATCTATTCCCAGGAATTGTAATTACTAACAGCTGCCTCGCTGTGGGTATCACACGCATACAACGCTGCACTTCCTGCACCATCACTCATCCACCGAGGATGTCCTGGAATCAACGCATAAGGATAAGCTCAGCTTCCTGAGATTAACTAGCGTGCATATAAATTCACACAGAATTGTGAAAGTGCGTAAGCTGTACTAAGAGGCAGTTCGCATTTTATAATTCAGAAAGGAATAAAATATTTTTGTCGGGAAACCCGGAAGAAAAATAAAATTTTATTACAGCTAACCTTCAATGGTCATTTTACCAGTGGTTAATTTTTTAATTTAAAACAAATATTTCTGTCAAGCAATTGAATGTCTGGCTTACAAAACAGTCCTTGTAATCCACGTATAATACAACAGTGAATGAGGGTATTATCCTTAAACTTGATATAAAACATTTCAGATGTTTAAACATTTATCTGCATTTATTAAACTATGACATACATGTGTCAGTACTTGAAAATAATACATTCCATTTTTGATCAAAATCATTCAGTAAAAAAATACATGTGTAGGAGAAATTATGATAAATTATAGTCTATACTTGGAAAGTACATTACTATGCAAAAATATACCATTAATATGCTTGTAGCCCGGACGTGGTACATGTTCTGAAACACACGGTCGAAATAATTACACAGAACATTAATCAGCAACACGCCAGCGCCTATACGCTATGCCGCCAGGCATATTTAGCTAAAAAAACCTAGGATTCTTCATACGTAAATAGAATTAGATTCAAATGTGTCAAACAAGCCTAGGTCCGTGTTATTAACCTCAAAACGTTATATTATTGTATCATAAAGTTGCTTCAGAACAAATATGTATTTCCCTCCACTTATCAAGGACTTTACTGGACATTTATGAATCCGAATTAATTCTGAAATCACAAATATGTAATACACATAAGACAAAATATATATGACGTAGCAGAGGCCGATTCCACGGTTCCAAAAACCCGTACGCTGAGAACATCACAGCCAATAAAATGCATGCCTACATCTATCGAACTGGATTTGAACCCCTGACCCGTTACTTTATAATTTTTTATTTTTTTAAATACGTTTGTCAAGTTAAAAGTTCAGAACTACTTCATTGTCATCAATATCAGGTCCTTCCTCCATATTTAATACTTTAGTTGTTCAGAAATCAGGAGTCGCAATTTCGACCATCGCTCTGGTGGCCCATTACAGTTTTTGAATACCTGGATAATACATTTTGGGGAGGAAAAGGCTTAAATTTTATCGAAACACTTTAAGATAATTTCCCCTTAAATATTTATCGCATTTTATAGCGAAAAATTACATCGGTACCAATATACGATCTGATGCAGTTTCTTTAAAATCACTTGTTGGAAATTAACAATTACCACCATCTTTGTGGTAATCGTATATGCGATCTGGAAATATCTGCATGGATTATTCCGGTTCCATATTGTTACAGTACGTTTCATATCAAATATCAGCATAAACAGTGTTACTCGTAAGTCCATACTTTAGTATCAGTATTTATATTAAACTAGAATATTCCGGCATACATGCATGCATTAAAACAAGTTAAGGGTATAAGAACCATTATATTTTCGTCAAAATGTAGCATTTAACTTTACTAATAGCGCTATGTCAGTAATTTATTTACTGTATTTTCTAAATTTAAATGTAGCATTTAACTTTACTAATAGCACTATGTCAGTAATTTATTTATTGTATTTTATAAATTCTAAGACGCTATCGACTGTAAGATTTAGTAACAGATTTTCAGGAGAAAAAACGCTATATCGATTCTTAGACGTCACCAGATGTAAGACGCGCCCTGATTTAAGAAATTGTCAGATGTGAAAAAGTGTCAAGAAAATGGCGTAGCTAAATTATAAAATCAAATTAACCGCCATCGTAACTTTATTTAAATGTCATCAAGACACAGCCCAAACGACCTTGACCTGATATATCAAAATCCGTGCCTGTCGGAAGAACATAAAATGAAAGAAAATAAAGGATACACTTTCAGTAACTACACTGATATGAAATATTGCTGACGGTACAGGTTAGGGAAGCGTGGACAAGGAACGCAAGGAAGAAGGCAGAACAAGATGAATGTTGTAACAAATGAGAACAGAACACGCGAGAAGGAAGGGAACTAAAGTCTGTCCCTGATTGAGTCTTACCAGAACAAAGGGAATCCATACAAATAAAGGCTTTCTTGATATAACTCTCTCTTAATTTACCTGCTGATGCTACAACTGGGAATATCCGACTTCTGTGTGTATCATACAAAAATGTCACACTTCAATTCTACAGGGCATTTCTTAGCCAACTAAGCGACTATCAGTTCCTCGAGGACGACTCTGCTACGTGGATTTAATTAAATCGCTGTAAGTATAAAACATTGCTTTAATAGATAAATAAAATCAGGCACTGATAATATAAGATAAGCCTTGTCTTTCCTTTATAAAAGTAATTTAATTAGGAACTTCAGTAACTGAGGTACGAACTTCGTCTTAATAATATTTAAACACTGAGATATTACCTCAAAAAGTACAAGTCTCCATTACAGGGATCATTTGGTTAATGTCGATTAGGGAAATGTCTGTTTACTCATAAATACACTCTGTGGGCAAAATACAAAGCTACTGGTTTTTAAAGCTGGTAGTGTACATAATTACAAGAGGGTTTAACGACGTAATTAAACTCCCACATATCTGGTACCTTTACCATAGACTCGTTCTGCATAAAAATTAGGACAGAGATTAAATTCGTTTAACGGGCCAGACAGAATAGGATTCAGTCTCCTACTGCTAAGGGAAGCAGAACCTGGATTCCAAAACGATGTTTTGGCAAAACAAAAGGCGAAAGAACAATTAAAAATATGTATCGTTTTAATAACATTCCCTAGACACTTATAAGACCCGCATGATTAAGTTAGCAAAGAACCCATTTCTGAGTGAAATGAGGTTTTCACGAAGATAGCCGTCTTCTAGGTTTCAGCGCCATTTCACGTTATCTGTTCTTCCGTTACAGCCACCTTCCCTCCATCTCCCCTGGTTCTCTATTTTTTTCCCTTTCCGATTACTAAAATTTGAAGCAAGTAATTTTCATCACAGAGCTATGGATAGACAAGCCATCAATCGCGCACCGCATTAAAAGATATGACAGCATTCAGAGAATTTTCACTTCTATAAAGACTTTTACAAGTTGAAAGATTAATGATTCTTTCAACGTTCTGAATTTTATATGACAATCGTAAATGGGTCACGGGGTAAAAATTATTTCCTTGGTCAGCAGACAAAAGTTTTACATTTCTATTTCCTAACCTAATACAATAATAAAAAGATAAATGGCTGTCATGAAAAGCTCGTGTCATTACATAGTCCAAAATAAACTTAGTAAGTAATTAAAAGTTCTTTACTGAGGTTGATACAATGTGTTAGGGTGGGAAAACCACACAACCAGGTCTCATTTCTCTGTCAGACTTTCTTATTACCATGTTTGACATTCATAACGCAAATTTTTTGACAGCAGTTTCATACGAAATGTGAAGTCTGCTAGAAAGGAATAACCTGATAGTACAAAACTTTTAAAGGCCATTAAATGCAAAATAATACTAAAACGTCTCTGCCTCCATCATCACGGTTGATGTGACAAGTGGCACAACTGGACGCGTATTTTTTCTTATTGCTGTCTTCACGTCATAGGATCTTACAGTAATGAACGAGGATTTGGACGACGTTCATCTGGCACGAGATAAGTTTCAATGCCAGGTTCTTAACATACAAATGAACAGTCCAACTCTACAATAGCCGAAACTTCCTTGACTAGCAAAACAACTATTAGCTTCTCAAGAGTGACTCTGCTCGAAGCAATTACTACTATATCTATACTGTATCGTAATGAATTAATTACGTGGTACTGTGTACAATTAAAAAAAGTAAACGTATAAATCTCACGTTTTGAAAATAATCCTAGACTGCTGTGAAGAAGGAACAATTTCATGTAATAAAAAAGAATTAAAATATTTATGAAATCTCTACTCACCTGTTGCTCGATTCCACCGTAGATTTCCTTCCGCTGTGTCCATCGATTTACTGGGCAATATTGTCTACACTCATGTAGACACAAAAATGATACAACTGATTCACGAACACAGTATCACTACTACACTGCACTGGGAAGCATCCGATCAACGGTGGCTACATAAAATACGAACAAAGAATTCCGTACGCGACATAACAGACAGAAAAGAATTCTAGATCCACGAACTAAAATAATTTTTAAATTTATAACTTTTTCTCGGTAAAATCACTTTCCGAGCCCTCACATTCCAACACTTTTAACTCTGATATTGTAACTACACTGCACTAGGATTTGCTTTGGGACATTCTTACGTAGCTATTATTCTTATTTGGCATGTTATGAATTGTACACCGCCTTGGAAGTCACACAGCTCTACACAACTACGTTGCCTCTTGGAGTCCACTTTTACTACACACGTCTCCAAATTGTATTTATTGAAACTTGGTATCTTTGTCTTGGCATATCCTCAGCAAGCAACCTTATCACCTGTAATAAAAAATAACAAGGGTTACTAAAACTTCCAGACACACTGTAGTCTACAAACCGCAGATATAAATCCTTTTTCATCGATTGTCAATGACCAGAGAGTTAGCATGTAATTGAATTAGCGTATCATCATTATCATTATTAAACTTCTGTTCACTTTTAAAGACTCAGAGTAAATAATTTGATATTGTGAATTAAAATTTTGAAGAGTTTTATCTATCATAATTGATGTATGAACATTTCAATTATCGATTCATATATCTTTCTGCAATTGGAAATACTACAATTTTAATCTATCTGTAAAAGAGTACCACAGAAATGTTCATAACTCCATAGAGCACAGTCCTTAAAGCATTAATATATGATGAGTTAGACAAAAAAAAAATTCGCGTATTTTAAAACCCAGTTACTTCAGTAAATGAAAAGAATTCCTGTCTAATCTCTCATTAGTTATGTATGTATTGAAGTACTCTGAAATATACATTGGCACTTCGTGACAGTCCGCTATGTCAACTTCAGACACAAATAAAATTTCAGTAGTAAATTTTAGCAAAAACAATGTCGTATGCCATTAATATATATCTCTTCAGAGTGACAGTACTGTATGTGCACAGACAGATGGACGAACGCGATGCGGGAAAAAATAAACGTCTCTCAATATCTACCAGACTCCACGAAACAACACCAAAAAGGGCACAAATGCATTTACAACATGCTCCTTTGTATTTTAAGCTACAAATATTTTCGAGGGAAAATTTCAGCAAGCAAGTATTATCCAGTTTTAATAAAAAATTTATTCCAAACCTGACACTAATTATTAATTAATTTCAGTAACTAAATTGTTGTTAGCAAAGCCTTCAATACACGCCTATCTGTGCACGCTGAATAAACAGCAAGAAACACGCAGACTTGCTTTTACTGTAGTTTTATTCGAAAACTAATAGCGCTTCGAACGCAATGCCAAAATTCTGTCACTGTTGTTGACGCTCTGTAATGAAATAGGTCTCGCGTACTCAATTGCACGCCTGGGGGGTACATGTTTAGACCTGCAAAGCTTGGACCTTGAAATTCATTCTGGGGCAGCAGTTAGTTCAAAGTAACTTGTAATAGTAACGTTACTCCCGAAATGAAATGTTCCTTGGGATGATAATCCGAGAGATTCGATCCGACTTTCAGGTCACGATATGTGAATACCATCCGAACTCATATCCTGCTGCCTATTAACCTTTCACAGAATCTTCTAGAAATGCACATTTAACACAGTTTCCTTTCTTAATGAAACAAAAACAAAATACGCTTACGTGATAACCATGTTCTGCATATGTTTCTGGTATCCCTGTATTTAATTCCCTTTCAACTTCTGAAGCAACTAACCGAATTTCACGAGACTTCACTAGACGCTGCACCACTGGGAGGCGATCCTGAACTAGAAATGAACGACCTTGTAAAGTACCAGCGACAATAGCTCCATTTAACACAAGAATCTAACGTAATGAATGGTAACAGAATAATAAACCTTTGTTCCTTTTTGTTTACGTAAAATGGCGCAAAAGATTTCTTTAACTTGCAGTCTGAGAGCGGTGACTAACAATAAATCATTGGCGCTTCGCATGCAAAGTACAGAGATACATGGAGACATCACAAACTTGCCCACGAATCATTTAGGGATATTGACTGCATGTCAACAGTTACAAACTGTCATATATTACAGTTTTAACTTAAAGAGAATCTGTGCATAAGAAAGACGTTATTCCCAAAAACATAATAGAATTACCAAAAGGCCAGGATGATTAAACAAACCCAAACGTCCGCAATCTAAATTTTCTACGTACACATGTTTGTAATGAGCCGGGATAGCTCAGTCAGTATAGTGACTAGGTACGGGCTGGACGACCGGGGTTCGATCCCCGACGGGGGCAGAGGATTTTTCCTCTAGCCTCTGCGTCCAGACCGGCTCTGGGGCCCACCCAGCCTCCTCTACAATGGGTACCGGGGTCCTTTCCCGGGGGTAAAGCCGGCCGGGGCGTGATGCTGACCACTCACCCCCATCTAGTGCCGAGGTCAAGGAAGAGAGGAGCTATACCTCCACTCACCCCAAACGCCTACATGGCGTATAGTGGGACAAACTTTACTTTTGACACATGTTTGTAAGCGATACATTTATTTTAATCTATCCCGGAAACTATTTACTTTCGATGGCACCAGACTTTGCAAACTTCCTATGAATATCATACGAAGTTATTGTCTGAGTGTTGTCTCGAAAATGTACATGTTAATGAGAAATGTGGTGCAGCACCTGTTGGCAGGCAATGTAATCGTACTTTATGTAACGCTGTGCCACTGATAAAACATAGATTATCCCCTCCCCGCCCCAATCTCTCACAGCACACAATACAAACATGCATCTGTTTTACGAGAAAACAATGATCCTACCACTCCCACAGGACAAACAGAAATATCACTCTTGCATTGCATGGAAGTGGCCAATTTACTATTGTCTTTCAACTACACTCACCTTTTATTATAATTCTCATGGCCCCAAAATAACGTCAAAATTCACAATTTTGTCATGGCCCATTTAGACAATAACATACAACCTCGAGATGTTGGTAATAAACAATTTGGTAGATACTATTGAAACGTCTAATTTTGAAAAATGGAAAAATCTGCTTCTTCACGAAACCCCACTTTAGACTTTATCCTCATCTGCTTGAATCAAGGAAATACTTCCACATCATACTTCTCTACAATAAACTTCTAATATTATTCTCTTAGCTAATTATCTCCCAAGTGGGTATCATTCAAGATTTGTGACCAAATTTCTGTACGCATTTCGTATTTCTCTCAAACCTACTACATGCCCCACTAATCTACTTCATTTACGTTCTCTATTAACTTTAAACAGAACGGTGAAAATTTAGAAGCAAATCATTAATTAATTTTATTCTTCCCTTCCCTTCCAGTGTGTTCCGAAACAATTCGTATTCAAATTGTTCTCTGAATTTTGCATGAAGTTCCACGCTGTTTTACCACCAACAGCTTCTTCTAACGTGACACAATTCGGTACTGAATGTTGTTGGTGTTCACAAACACAGCATAAAAGTTACTGATACCGTGATTTATGATACGAGACAGTTCCAAATTCTCGTAAACCATTAACCCACTAAATTATTTTACATTTCAAAACAGAAATAACCCACACAATAAAACATTCAGTAATTATACTGTTAAGCAGATTTATGCCCTGCAGTCACGTTTCATTTTGTTTGTCTGAGGCTCAAATCAAGCAGAATTCATGAGTTCCCTTTAGATTTATGATCAACGGTCCTATGCAGATGGCACCACAACAAACGCTTACGTCAACTGCACAACATCTGCAATGAAATCGGATCCCAATCAGGCCGTTATTTGGTGCAATAATATACAAAGTCTAGCCACGTGGCGCAGACGGGTTTCCTTTTAAAGAAATTTCACGGATCCTCTCGTTTGTATCCGTTAAGTATTAAATTCTGAAATTATAAATCTTTTAGACATTTTTTATTACTCTTTAGTTGTAGTATCGCCCAATTACAAGGCCTGCACCTACACATAATACTAATTATTATATCATTCGATTCTATATAGTCTGACCTAACAAAAGTGTCACATAAATAAAAATGTTTCGGAAAGTTTGATTTGCTAATTTTTTAACACGACGTTTCGGAGCTATCTTTACTTCCATCACCAGGTAATGCTATAAAACTTGTCTTTTGGGTCAAATAGAGGTAGCTATCTGTCCTCCAGGGATAAAGATTAGTTAAATTCTATAAAATAGTTTACTAAGTATGCTCACCTTTTTAATATTTAAAAAGTCAGTTCTTACTTCAAAGAAAACGTACCATATATCCAATATTAGAATCACCTGATGATTACTGTTTAGTGAAGTAATCGATGCTTATACTGAGATTTGTACAAAACCCATAAATACACTCTGTGGGAAAATTATAGAGTTAAAGTACAAAGGTACCACTGTGCTTTAAATGGTTAAAGTGATCAGGTTTTATAGGGTTATTTATCAGTCAGGCTCTACGTAACGTTCAGAGACCGCAAGGAGTTCTTCCTTTTTTTCACCGTAACGGGCGTGTTGAGGGAGACACTGCAAACCCCTACAAATGTACAGAGGGTTCCTATTACTTCAGGACCAACTGCGCTCTGCATACTCAGGGGTGGAACTTTGCTACACATTAGCTACGTTCATACTGTACCTTACATCATCAGGACCACCAAACATACATATGTAGCTGGATTTGAGGTTTTTATGGCGGTGAGTTTGGAGAAGGCGGTCTTCTGGGTTATTCTGGTAGAAGTTTACCGATGTTTCAGAGGTCCTTGCTTCCCCCATCATCAGGGCACTCAATGCAAGGGTGAGAACGTCAAATCGTACCGAGTCAACCGATGTTGGTAAAAATTTAACTTCACACGAAAATCGACAAGCCTATCTACAATAAACAAAGGAAATTTTTACATCGTCATTTCACACTCCTCGTACTAGATTGGCGTAGAATTCGCATTTTCTAAAGACCTGTCTTAAATCCTAGAAGAGACATTTCCCCAGCCATTCCAAGAAAATCATAGAAAATGCCATGTAATACGTAAACTTCTACTGCTCCTTTCCCTGAAATATTATCATCGCTTTAACTACATAAGATATATGAACTGTAAGACTAGTTTATGACTACCATCAGTTTATCACCCGCGCTACAACCACTCATAAGTCTACCGACTCTCTTCTGTTTCTACGTAACAGAATGTCGGTGAAATATGTCTGTCCAACTGAAATTACGCCAAACACGGGAGAGAGCGAAGAGAATTCTATGGAAAAAAAAGCGTCCGATTTCTGCACGCACGCATTGCAATAATTCTAGGTTTCGTATCTCAAATGACTTACGAGTTTCAAATACCCGGTTCGGTGTGACATTTTCTGAATGTAGAATAAAGACAGAAGGTTTTTTGAGATAAAAGCGCTTTTGTGAAGATGTCTGAACTCAGACGAGATCATTGGCGAGCTGGGGAGTCCATGAGACCTAGATAAAATGATAGGACAGTCCACGCACAATGTCGCCTCACGACCACAAGTCACTTGTTTACACAAATCGATTACACAAATGTCGACAGAGCCTGACGCGAGGGTGTCATAAAGACGACAAGTCATAATTACACGTTATGTCATCGCCATAATTTTGAGACACTGCATTCTTTATGCCCAGAAGAAAAATAGTTCTGCAGGCATTGTGAGCTATTGCCCTATATCGGTCATAAATGAGACGCCTCATAAAATATGGTAGCAACATATATTTACTTACAACTTATGGCACTATAAAGTTCTTCTACCTCACAAAAGTGCTTCCTAAAATAACATCATTAATAAATTACTTTTCAATTAACAAAGTAATAATTCCAAAGACTAATATTTATATTAAATTATTCTTGCAGATCACACACTCACTGGTAAGTGTAAAATTGATTACGGTTTACTACTTCAACTATATTTTTTTATAGTATTTAAATAATATATGTTCTAAATAAAACTCACATCTAAGACATTTAGGGCAGAATAAATATTATAATATTAATTACAAACTATTATAATAAAATAATTATTATATTTGTTTACCGTCAAATCACAATAAAATAGTAAGATAAGATAATTAAAATGATTAAAATATCATCTTATGTTCCATATCGAGCATTCGATTTACATCAATAACACCACCTCAACAATAATGTTATATTAATAATATCTAAACACAATTTACTTCACAGACTGGTAAAACATCAAAACACCACCTCAACAATAATGTTATATTAATAATATCTAGACACAACTTTCATAAAATATACTGAGAAAGATGATAAAAGTATAAAATTGTAAAAACTATAAATAATTGTAATTTGAGTTTAAAAGTTTATAATTTACACCTGATGACTCTTTGATAAACCGAAACGTGTTGTGAATGTTCCGATGTAAATCGAATGCTCGATATGGAACATAAGATGATATTTTAATCATTTTAATTATCTTATCTTACTATTTTATTGTGATTTGACGGTAAACAAATATAATAATTATTTTAATTAATATCACAATATGACGCAACTATACTATCTCACTATTATAATAAGTTAATAGTAGTGGCATTTGTGGTTCTGACGACAGTGAGGATAAACATGGCTGTCTTCTGGGTGGCTACGCCACGTAGTTCAGTAGAAATTTACCGACGTTTCAGACGTGATTGCTGTTTCCACCATCGATAGTCCTCATTATGGAGACAGCAAGATTTTCTGTAACGGCGGTGACCTTTTACTACAATGAGCGGCCACTTACATTTGTTTAGAATGGTTTTAATCAGTCAGGAGTTCAAGTAAGAAAGGCTAAAATAAGTTGCATTAACATAATCATCAACCTTCGACAGACAATTTATAAAACAACTATAAAATAAAACCAAATTTTGTGTATACGGTCTGATTTTTAATTCGTATGGGAGGAACAAGAGAATGCTATAATATCTTGACAGGATAAACGCTTAGAAAACCAGAGAGCAGATGGAAAAATAATTTAGAAATCAATACGAGAGACATGCATAGTTAAGACATGCTTTGTCCTTTAAGCTGAAGACAGTGGGGTGAAGGCTTGTTCTCGCGGGTTTCAGTGCTAATTCGAGTCATTGGGGCGATTTTCCCGTGTTTAATTACTCGACTCGTGTACACAAATACCCGAGTACCTACTGGCATCTTCACTCTTAGTTAGTAAAACGGTTACTTAGAGTATTTAGGTAGTAGTTTTCCTAATATCTTTTGTTAACAGATTAATAATTAAGGTTACAGAAATAATTTGTTACTTACCGTATCGCGTACTTTGTTATTTTCTTTATGAATTCCTTAATATGTTGGATAGTTATTTACTTAATTACTCAGACGACTTTTAGTGTGTCAGTAGGTTACTTAATCAAGTTTTATGTGACTTTGGTGGTCCTCAATTGCATACCCCTGACGTACACACTTCTAAGCGGATAAACACAACTGCCTTCAGGACAAAGTCTATTTAAACAAGCAAGTATAAATTTCCCTTTAATACGTTCTATGTATATTTACCTCTTGATGGTTGAACAAAATTGCAAACTACTCTCTGCTGATTGGTAGAGTAGCAATAAAATTAACCCACGAAATTAACTCGTCCTCTCAACATAGGTAACACACATCCTCTGTTTCAGAGCCTTCGTTTCATTTATACTGTCAATACTGGGCACAGGCAGCTTTAAAGGCAAACAGACCCGCGTGGGATGGCTATTTCAGCAATATTGCTCGTCTCAAATTCGACCCAACCATCCATTTTGCAGTCCGCACACCCACACACGAGCTCACCAGTAGGACAACGCACCCCCAGGGCTTAATGACATCGTTTAACTGCAGGCAGCCCGAACAAGTATTTGCATCAGCCTACAACCATTTATGAGCTTCAAGATTAACGATTAAAATATGCAATATCACTTCTTTACAGCGTGCATTATATGCATGTAGTAGTTTCTATAGAAATAATATTACAGACCCTAGCGCAGCCTGTGACCCGTCAAAGATGAAGGAAATAAACTGAGTTAGCTGTCTTCTGTCATTACGCCGTGTAATCTGATGGAAGTTTACCAACGTTTCAGATGTTCCTGCTGCCTCCATCAACAGGGCAATTCAGAACACAGTCATCTTCTAACTCAGTGGTATTCAACCTGGGGTACGCGTACCCCCGGGGGTACGCGAAGACATCTTAGGGGGTACGTGAAATTTTACAAAATATATACTATTTTACGATAAACACTGAATAATCAGTAATGTAATTTATTTAATTTATTTTAGATGTAGATTAAATACTATGTATAACTTGAATTATACACCAACAACTCTGGGGGTACAAAGTTGAAGAGAATTTATATCTGGGGGTACGCGAACAAAAAAGGTTGAATACCACTGCTCTAACTCACAGCCGTGAAAAACGCAAATTCTACTGGGAATAAACCTATTTCGTGTTCTATTGCAGAATTATATTTTCAAGTGACAGTACAAAAAGTGTAATACGTCTTTATAAACTAAATTAAATGTAAGAAAACCTTCACGGCGACTGAAGTCGGACTCTTGCCAAAAGCACACTCCAATTTTTCGCCCGAACTTTGAGACTAGGGATACCTTAATGACTTTGATGTTCTTGGATGATGTGTGCGTCTTGTTTATCGTCAGCGAAACTCTCGTTCTTCGTCATCACTTCCCGCCCTGGAGGCCCAAAACGTATTTCATGTATACGCAAGTTAGACCAAGTTAACTGTGAAGACGATGCACAGGTCTGTTGCTAATCCTGTTCTTTCTTACAAAATCCGTGAAAGGAGGAGAATGAAAGAAAACAAGAAAATAATAAAGGAAGAAACAAAATAAAATGCTTTAAATATAGAGAAAACTTACAAGTTACTTGTATGTGATGTTAAGAATGAAAGAAGCACTGTAGAAATATTTATCGAGATCCAGAAGCATCATTAATGAAATAGAAAAATATAATAATCTTTATTTTCGTCTGTAATCGGTGCATCGGTATGTAGGCCTAAAATCAAGGACACTTTATAGCGGATTGATCATCAGTGCCCGTAAGATCATTGCACTGATACGAATTCTACGCCAAAATAAAGGTTTCTATTTGTCTTTATTTAATATGTATAACTTTTCTTACACTCAATTAACGGATATAAAATTTCCTTCTTCATAAGTATAATAACGTGAACGATTAATTTTTAGTTGAGAATTATTATTATTATTATTATTATATTACCACACACATGCTTCAAAAGCAGTCTTTTGTTCCTTTTCCCTGATCGATTACTTCGAAAATGATCTTCGTCTATTTCGACATACTACAAGCAAAGTCGAAACAATACTAATTCAACAACCGAAACGCAATTACGATCACTCTGATTATTTGTATTTAAGACAGAAAAGACACTTCCAACACGCTGCTTATTTTGGTTGAAAATCAGTTTGACATAACTTTGCCCATTTCTTTTCAGAAATGATTATTTGTTTAACGACTATAAATAACTGATTATCGGTTTCACGAAGAATATATTTCACACAAACTTTGGAGAATAAAAATAGGTGGCGCCAATTCTGACAAAGATGGCTTCGATTGTTTTTATTGAAACAATTCAGGTGTTGTTGCAACATTTTTAAGGTTACAGTTTGAGAAACTAAAACACATGTATGTAAACAAATAAGGTATATTTGGTAGGACTGAGGTTTCCACTGCAGTAAGTCCGAAGGTAGCTGTCTTCTGGGTTGTAGCGCCATGTAGTCTGATAGAAGTTTGCCGACGTTTCAGAGGTCATACTGCCTCCCTCATTAGGGCTATGACTGCAAGGCGCTATCCAGAAGATAGTCATCTCAGGTCTATTTCTTCCACAACTCGATCCTGTGATGCCAATTACTTATATATGATATACATTATTCTCATAAGAAAATAAAAATATCTCATTATCAAAAACAAGTATCGAACTACATCAGTAATCGGTCACAATTCTCAAAACAGATAGCACGAGGGAACTTTGCATTCGTTTTGCAGAGTCTGTTCAGATAAAAATATTAATATCTACTGGCAAACAGACTTCGTTTTACTTTTATATAATCCGGCAGTATCTGTCTGGATACTTCTGAAATATCTGTTATCTATGTTATGGCATCGTGTTATCTCATAAATGGTTACCAACGTTTCGTAAATTCAATCCTAAATATGGAGGTCAAACTTTCCTCCTAAATGTCAGCCACCTGTAAGACCACACGACGTGAAACCCCTGGGGACCACAACCGCTGTGGAAACTTCAAATCTAAAATATTACATTTGTTATGAGGATCTGTTACAGTTTCTGAATTTATAAGATAGTGTAATTGCGTCATATTTTAAATATTGTGATAAGACGGATTAAAATAAATAATTGTTCTGAATTTATATATTGTAACCATTCACACACAGAAGAAGGCAATGGCAAACCACTTCTGGATCATCTGCCAAGAACGTATATGAACAGGTCCCAGTCCGAGAAAAGGATGGAAGGATCCTGTTCATATGGACCTGTCGTCAGACAGAACACTAAATAAATATAAATAACCAATAAGTAGAATATGACGACTAATCTCAGTACAAATATCTGATTGCATGGCGATTATAAAGTCGTGGCTAAAGATGAATGCCAAAGGAACGGTCGCATCTTATGATCAGATGCCACCACAACTTCTAACTAAAGTACACCCGTCCGCTCTTCGGGAGATTGTCTGATACGAATTGTGACATGCACCACGTAGCGACGCTCGGCGATGAAAATGTTAACAGCCTGTTTCTGTTCCTCTGCTGCACAGCTAACACAAAATAAACACACAAAACTTCTGTCACATTCAACAAACTCTACACTAAACAGTAGGAAACCCCATAAATGTCTGAGAAACTTGAACATCTTTCTTACGACACGCATTTTTGTTTTTGAAGTACGCATGTGCAGAACTTCGACACTGAACTCCACATTCAGCGTTATTTCGATTTTAGTGGCTCTGTATCGACTTTTGAGATAAGAATAATCGAAATGTGGTTATATAGAAAGAAAATGATCAAAGAAATATATTAAGTAGAATAAACTCAACCGAACAACCACATACACAATACAATTTAATGTATCGCAGAGTAGCCACGGTGGTCTAGCGGTTAGAACGCTGGTCTTGTAATCCTGGGGTCTCGGGTTCGATTCCCGGCGGCGCCCGAATTTATAACTTGTGTTGGGCAAGGCCGTGGTCTAGGCAACACGGAGTTTTCCTCCGTGGCATCCCAACAATTACTCCATTCACACACAGAAGAAGGCAATGGCAAACCACTTCTGGATCATCTGCCAAGAACGTATATGAACAGGTCCCAGTCCGAGAAAAGGATGGAAGGATCCAGTTCATATGGACCTGTCGTCAGACAGAACACTAAATAAATAAGTATCGCAGAAACAAATACAATTTTGACGTGTCTTGTGACCAGGTCCAGGTCCACATGTTAAGAGGTGTAGCAAAAATCTAATAACAAAATAGCTGGGCATCGAGCTCATACAAAGTTCGTAGGAAGTCAGCATTAAACATGACAATACTATGTGATTCAACTCAATACACGCTTGTTATTTAGGTCGAAAATTTTACAGTTTTATCTAAAACTCCAAAGGAAGTTATTAAACACGGGTTTTGCCAAATATTTTCTATGGTTGTGAAAGGCGGCCTCCTATTTTGATTGATGAGAAACAGTTTTAATTGTTGAAATCAAAGTGTCCAAGAAAATATTTAGACGTACGAGGAATTTTTTCAGTACGAAATTCAAAATATTGTATAATGAAGAATGGCAGAATAATGGAATCTAGGAAGCTGTGATGTACACGTAACTCCTTTCAGAAATTAATAAAAGGATAAATTAATTTTGGTGGGGAAACCACTGGAAAATTGGCCACTGAGAAAATCAAGTAGGATCTGGGGGACAAATACCAAGAATCTTAGAGAAACACGTTATGAAGGTGACAGGTGGATGGAAGTGCTTCACCATCGTTTCCAGTTAGTTACACAAAAGTATCAAGTGCAGACCACAAATTATGAAGCTCGTTACACGCCCTATAACTTTCGCAGTCTCGCATTACTTCAGTTACGTGAGGATAAATTACTTTCCTCAACACCTTGTAGTCAGTTTTCGTTCTTAGCACGGCAGGAGTGCCTCAAATCAGGCCACAGACCCCATTCTTGTAACATCTATTTTTCAACATCACTTCATAGTCGTTATGTTCACTAGGCCTATGAGCGCGAAAGATGGATTAATATTTATGTCGTGGGAATAAATCCCCCCCCCCCCGGAACAACATCGTATGAGAGTATATTCGTCTTCATAAAGTTATAATAACAAAAGGATTATGAAATTATATGTGAAAAACTTTTCTTTAAATTATCTTTTTTCAGGGCATTGACTTCAAGAAGTATGAGATTAACGGGATATGTAGCACGCATGGAGTACTTGAGAAAAAGTTTTAGTTGAAAAACCTAAATTGAAGCGATCATTTGGAAAACAAGTACAGAAAGGAGGATAATGTTAAAATTTACTTTAAGGAAACACGTTGCGAAATGTAAGCTTCCCAAACGAAATCTACACATTAAGTCAGAACAATATTTGTATTCTCAGCAATTCTGTGAAAAAATTTCTGATGTATTAACTTCAATTTGAGAAATATAAAAGACGCTGATTTTGTGAGCTGTTATAAGTTATACAATTAACTTCACAACAAAGAAATTACGTCTACAACAAACATCCAGGAAAATGACGTACGCGAAACAAAAAAGAACTAATTTGAAAAATGTGTGCGCTGTCGCACTTCAAATAAGCGCGCACGCGCCGGGATTGTCGTCATAGTTCGCATGCAAAGCGCCAAACGATGCGGGCCAATAAGAAATGTATGAATGACGTCACAGCCGGCGCGGTCTTGTGTGTTACAGACATGGTGTCGTCAGTACGGAGCGCTCGGACGAACTTGCGAGACGTGGGCGGTTTGACGCTACCACCACCGCCAGTGTTTGAGGTCGCGACGCTGCCGACCACCTGCTAGTCACTTCAACTTCAACACTCCAGCGTGCTACATCGTCAGCTGTCAAACTTGTGTTGATGTTTCCACTGGTCCACTTCACGCACTTGATACAAATTATATGCAGTTGAGTTACGGAGACATTAGGATGTGTCCAAGAACAATTATTTAAATTACATGCGTCAGCACAATTAATTGTAGCATAACACGCATTTTAAGTGCGTAAGTGAAGACTTCACACGATAAACTATTATACACAGAGACAACGTATTTTAAATAATGAAATCACAAATTAAAATTACTGATTTATAAAATATTCCTGTACGTGAAGAAAAATTTACTGAGGAGCGGTGTTCTAAAATTTGTTCGTCTTGTCATTTGTGTATTAAAAGTAACAAATGCTCACTTAAAAACTAAATATCATATACGTGAGAATAAATTCAGTGTCGGTACGAATTTCATGTTGGACAATTTACGTGTTAAAAACATTTCAACAAGATAATGTTCATCTATTATGAAGTGTTATGTGGTGTATAGATATTTATTGTCACATTCAAGACTGGAAGTGTTTTGAAGTAAATGAAAATTTCGTTCTTTACGACTATAAAATAATGGAAAAATAGATATTTTGCAGACAATATTCCACCTTCATAAAATCATGTCAAGTTGCTACATCAACTACAACAGCAAATCGTTGGCAATCTTCATGATCCTCGCATTCTTCTGTCATTCTACTGGTGAGTAATGGAAGAGAACTGTCTGTTTCTTTTCAACTTGAACTCTCTAGTACAAACGCCAACCCAAGTGCTTTCTTCAGGTAGTTCTTTCCATGTCTGTCTTATTATTCGTTCGAGACGTAAAAACCAGAGACAGTGCAGCCTTTTAGAGAGTTTTATTTGACTCGTACAATTAAAAATAAATTTAATACTTTCACCAAAACGAATATGTATGGATTTCGATTCTGTATATTCATTTACCACAGCGCACATACTTTTTTTTCCAATACAATTTACGTCATATTTATTTTTTAACAGTGCTGTAAGTCATTCATGTTAACTGTCACTTCTTAAACAAATCGATGAGTTCGGAATCCTTCAGAGATTACCGTGGACCTGTGTGTTAAATGGCGAGCTTCAATATCAGAGGTAATTCTGTGGCGACAGAATCAGTAAGCATTATTTACATAATGTCTTACCCACCTCTTTTGCTCAAACGTTTTCCTCAGGAACCTAGCAACTGTCTTGCTAACTAAAACAACAATCATTGCGCTTTTAATCTTTCACACTTTCTTGCACAGATACTGTTCTATAATTATTTTATAGCTAAAGAAACAAGCGTAAGACAACGAATTTCGGTGTTGTGAACAAAGGATCCTTAATTCGTATTCGTACGTTCCTAGTTCGAGTCTCTCCCACAATCCTGATATCCTAACTGAAACTTTCCAAGATTTTCCCCCTTTTCTGATAAAGTCTCTGGTACATTAGAACAGATCACTGCTCTTTTAAAACTTGTCGAGATGTTAGTTTGGAGATAATGAAATTAACCACGAAGATTTTTCGACAATTCATGCCATCTATTCTCTTTTCGCATAATTAATTTCCTTTCATCATCGACAATCCTCTAAAGTTATCATACTCATCCAACAACAAAAGCAAAGCAGTCCTCTTGTGGACAAACAATTAGCAAAGCTGTATCACTGTAAGACAACATGACCTTGCGTGCGCAGACGTCGTTTCGCGTTGTCGCACGCTGCAGTTGCGTGCGCGGCGTTGAAGGCCATGTCCAACAAATAACAGAGACTTAACTATAGCAATTCACTAATATTTTGAACTTCAGAAATAGTTCCGTTCTTCAGCAATATACTTATAATAGATTCATAATGTGGACCGTTCGAACTTTAGGGTTTCCTTAATGTTCCTCAGCCCTTTTGCAAAAAGCACTGCATTGTGCTCTTCAAAATGCCAAGTAGCGGTCTATTAATTATCGTAATTGGTAAATATGCCCTTTGTTTTACAACAGAAGTTCATTATCGACACGAAGCGTGTAGTGATCACCTGTCTTTGTGTTTATCTAGTTACTACGGAAACTCCAGAGTTTGATAAAACCAACTGACCCAATATCCATAGTTTTGTGTATATTCCACGTCGATGAAATGTGAAACTGTACAATAAGCGGTTTAAGTCCGGCACGTCTTAAATCACTCGCTCTGTGACTAATCAGATGACTAATTATACTTTATAAACCAGTGACTAGTATAATAACGATTAGTCGATCTCTGACTGCACAATTAAATGAACCTACTGGATACATTACTAAGTAATTAATCAGCTGGAAACCCAGCGTATTAATTATAAGACAGTCTAATTATTATCTGACTAATTAAATCATTCACAAACTAGCTGAATTACTATCTGATTAACTACATAATTCGTTAACTAACCACTCAGTTACCAACCGACAAACTCCATTAAATGAACAGACTCCACATTATTTATCCAATGAATATATTTCCTGTTGTTATGTAGTCCGAAGTTTCATAACCGCCATTATAACAGCACGCCATTGGACCCTGCACTACGCCATTTCATCACAGCCTAGTTCACACCCAGACAGCCGTACAGTCCGCAACCATGTATCCTAAGACCCTCTTCCAGCGGATTTATTACAGATAAATATCTGCATATTTTTATCAGAATAATACCATGTGCTTCATGATCTTCTTACTTCAATCCGCCTAAAAATTCTAGAAAAAGAAGTTATGACCGTCCTCTTTATGCGTGTTCATGTTCTATAATTTCTTTCTTTCCTAATATTCTCTCAGCACACTTGCTCAAAACCGTTCACCCTGATAATTAAAGCAGCAAGGACGTATGAAACGTCAGCAAACTTGTACCAGACTACGCGGCGAAATAACCCAGAACACAGCTATCTTATGCGTTATAATTAGGACGACGGAAAGTTTCCCGGTCTCATTCGTTAAAAAACAACGTAAGTTATTTGTGCGCATTGGCCTTATAAAAATTACAAACGGCTAGGACCTGAATCACCTTACGACACTTACATATGGTTTAGACCAGTGGCGACACTGCACGTTTCCCAGCTGTTGTTATATAACAAGAATAACCACCAAAATATCACACCACAAAGTGTTCTTGGACCAATTCCACGCACTATATACCGGGATGAATATCAGATCTGTGCCAACGCAGAATCCCGCAGAAAACACATCCAGTGTCAGTTACGGGAATATCAGTTTGTTATTTGCGAGCGTCCAAAGCTGAATCACCCCCCCCACACACACACACACACACACACACACACACTCCCCCTTTCTCCGTTGCTTTCAGACTGCGTTGCGCTACGACTAAAGCTACATCATTCTTTAAAATAATATACAGCGTGATTTTAAAAAAAATGCCAAATTGGAATAATCTCCTGACTCTTTGCCTTCTTCCATTAATATATTTCTTAAAATCTGTTTTATTTTTTTCTTTCTTCCCTTTCGTTGTAAACGTGTCCTTCTCCCTGCGTTTCTCCCCAATTTCCTTATTATGCCCCCTGTCTCCTATTCTGAAGCCCCGGTTTCGGATCTCGGCCTAGAGACCGGATATCCTAGCCGAGGTGGAATTCTTTCGTGGATCTCTTCAGTGCCCTTAAAGTTATACTGACGTAGCACCTTAAAATAGGCCACAACCGCGTTCTCCCATGTCAATCCATCATTCATATTCATCCCACACTTCAAGAAACAATATAAGCCTCTTTTGTGTTCAACAGTAACACAATTTATTACAGCATTGCTTTTGAGAATTACACTGAATGTATAGCATTCATAAAACTGAATGTGAAAACATCTTCATGGTGACTGAATCGAGATTTCTGCCAAACGCACACTCCGCCAGACCCCACTAAAAGCGACAATATAATCTCGTCCGCGTTTCTAACGACTAGAATCGACACCCGGCAGAAATTATTTTCAATTTTCCATATTGCACGAACGGCGGGCTCTCAGCGTCACAATTGGCACGCATTGGCAATTATATTAGGAGTAGATACACGGTACATGAAATTAGCCTACACGATTAACGCAGTTGAAGCGTAGTTAGATATAGAATCGATGGTCACTCCGCGTCATGTGCCACGGTCCTCAGTGTGAGAAACACTCCATATATTTAAAAATAAAGACCATAACCTAGGTAACGGCCGGACCCCTTCCTGGTTTACTTTTCACGTCTCCGGTCTGTCAGGTTTCGAGTCCCGGTTACTCAGTTTAGTGTTTCTTGAATACCCAATGTTGGCGGAAGCTACATTACAGCTCCGCCCTTAGCGATCTCCCTGTGGTTGCAGGGTGAGGAGTTCCTCTTGTTTATTCATGCTGCCGAATGTTAAGAGCTGATTTGATGTCACACTTCATTCACGTCATGGCAAGTGGGTACGTGATGTGATGGCGAACAAATTGAAAGGATGGTGATCACAGAAGCGATGGTAAATCACGTGTGTGCATAACACATCGCGTACTATACAACGTGTTTCAATATCGCAATGACGTGTACAGTGAAGATAATGTACGAGGTGCGATCGGAAAGTTTCAAGACTGCGCGTATAAAAAAAAAACCGTACACTTATCTCAGGTATTAAATTCATCCATCAAGAGTGTGCATCAAATTTTGCCAAAGTCTCGCCAAAACGGCTACGGAAACCTCTGAAATGCTAAAGCAAGCATTTGGGGAGTCCGCAAACTTTTGTGTGGCATTCACGTTTTAAAAATGTCCGAACCTCTGTCGATGATGACGAGCGTTCTGGCCGACCATCTTCGAGCACAACGCCCGAAAATGTTACGAAGATCGACGTCGTACCCTCAACGACTTGTGCGACATTGTTGGGATAGGCTTTGGGACCTGTCAGCTGATTCTAAAGGAAGAACTCCCCATGCGACGCATCATGACAACGCGCCAGCGCACACCGCCCTCAAAGTTAGGCAGTTTTTGGTCTCAAACACCAAGGTCGGCCGTCATCCCGGACCCTCCTTAACTCCGTGTGACTTCTTCCTCTTCCCAAAGATGAAAATTCAGCTAAAGGGAAGGAGATTTGAGACGATAGAAGAGATTCAGGCAGAATCGCAGATGGTGCTTGACAGGCTGACAAAGAAAGATTTCCAGGGATGCTTCCAGGCTTGGCAGCGGCGCTGGGATCGTTGTGTTCACTCCCAGGGGAACTACTTCGAGGGTGATGGATGAATTTAATACCTGAGATAAGTGTACGGGTTTTTATAGGCGCAGTCTTGAAACTTTCCGATCGCACCTCGTATAAACTACTGTGGCATTTGAACCGTGGTAAATGTAAGATACTTTGTTAGTTTAAAAACAAATGAAGAAATATGATTATCTTAAATTAATTCGGAATGGATAAGATAGATTAAAAAAAATTAAACGAAGTTTCCAAATGTGCTTTTTGAGATTTTCCACCCGATTACTGGTTTCGATGTTAATTTCTTGCTGATACAAATTTACTGTTAACAATCTAATCGACATTAAACATATTTCACAGTATAAAATAATAGGTCTATACATAGCCATATAGACAGGTTCCTACTTAACCCGAGGTCCGAGAAATGCTACAGCTGAAAGTTTAATTTCCTACTGTTTTATACAACTAACAGATTAAACGAAGTGTTACTAAGGGAAAATTGGACAAATATTTACACTTCGGATCAGCATTTCCTGTCCGAAAGCTTATCACAAGCCTGATGAGCCAATACATATCGTCGAATATCAGAGGAAAGAAATTACTTCAGCTAAACCCGAAAATATCTGCATTCACAATATCATTTAGAATATTTACTTAAAACATTTTTGTCATAATTCCTTTTGCACGAATATAGATATCAGTCGGGTCTGTTCTCCTTGATCAGGTTACTTGCAATATTTATTTGTTTAACTCTAAACTTTATCGCTAAAAGCCAATACGGTACATTCATATAAGAAATTATGAGACTATATTAAGACATGCACGTCTTATTCTAACCCAAAATGTGTGCACGAGAAGAATATAATTGCTACTGTGTACGTTTAGACTGTGTTTTGCTTACTCAAATCTCACAATTACCCACACTATGTCTTTACAGATTTCCCTGATACTTTCCTTTTCTCAGGAATCAATAAAACTCGTCCCTGGAAACGCTATACTTACTTTTAAACCGTCATCTTGTTTATGTTTCGCTCGTTGCTGTTCTCTTGTTATCTTCAATATGGCTGTTGGTTGCCGCGCTGCCAGCGTTACGCGATGCGGAAGTGTTCAGCAGTGTGTGAAACTGACAGACGGACAAGGAAAGCCTCGTCTTGTCTGTATTATACTTTATTCAATTTAATTCTGTCATCACTTCTCTTACGGTCTTGTGCGGACTTCTCATGTGTTAAAACCCAAAATCTGTATGAAAAGCGTAAATTATTTCTGAATGATAAATCGAATATTGAAATGAATAAGAAACGGCCGCAGCTTATTTTAAGATATTATTTTTTAATTCGCCTTGGGGCATGAGTAAAACCACGAAAAATATGTGACGATACTTTGCCTCAGGAATGCGATTTTAATATGGAAATTTAGAAAAACAAAACTGAAATTTTAACCACTCTACCTCGACGTTTGTCTAATTCATACATTCACACAGAACACATAACAAGCACACAGGTATCATGCATTTTTCCTATTTCTATTCGGGTATCAGCGAAAAGGCACACGTTCTGTATAAAAAAAAGTTTGGGGGTGCAAGATGGGAATGATACGTGTTTCGAAGTAAATTCGAATTCTCAAATTCTATATTCTTCTCAGAAAGAAATACGAAGGTTTCCAGGCGTTAATAACTGATTTTGCGTGATTCTACTGTCGGACTGAACGGGCAGGGGAATTGTCTTTTTGGCGTCGTCTTCAGTAACAGAATCAGAGGCAATCAAGCACGCGGCTGTGTGCAGGGACGGTCTGCTTCGTTTACATTCCCATCGCTAACCCCCAAGCGAGAGTACAGAACGCAATCTGCTTGCAGCTGGAATCTCATCTAAGAAGCTTTGTTTACCTCTCATATTTTCTGAAAGGGTAGGATCGGTGTTGTCCCATGTTTTTATGTAACAAACTTTACATTCGGACTCATATTTCCACATGTTAAAGGCACGAGGGTTTGAACCCTAACATACTGTGGAAATAATGACGAGTTGTTTATTTGGATAGTTAACTCGTGTATCCACACGCAGTTGTCATGCGTGAAACTGTCACGATATCTCCCGAGTGGTTAAGTACGACTTTCCTTAATTCTGTTTTATGCCTCTGAACTTCATGTAGAAAGTTCTTTCTTGGGATAAGTACAAAGGAACGTTCCAAGTGCAATGCTAATGGAGTACTGGTTGTTTACATCCTATTCTTCAGCGTAAAATCTCGAAATACATTACCCAAATTCGTCTTTCCTTTCATAAATTCTAGGCTTCTTTTTGAAAGAACAAATAACCTGATAGGACACAAAATATTTCAGGTAGTCGCGGTTGCGAAAATATCGGTGTTGGACTTTTAGGTTGTAACGCCGAGTAAGCCTTCTAGTAGATGCATTTCGGACAAAGACAGTGCCTCTGTCTTAACAAATGAGACGCAATACACCAGTCAATTTTTATAAAGTCGAAATAAAACATATTACTCCAAGAATGGTTTGTCATATAAAATTGTTAATTAATAAAATATTTATAACATTAAGATCCAAAACATTACTTGAAACCGTTTTCAGTGTGATGAAACTTTCACAAACTTCTTCGATAAAGCAGGATCCTTCTTCAGAAGTTAATAATCAGTCAGTCAATATGTGATCTGCGTTTTATCGAACCCGCAGATCCATTACCGATTTCACAAAAGTCCGCCACTTTATCCTCAGCGAGTCGTGTTCATTCCACATCCTCACACTCTATATAAGATCCATTTTAATATTATAGTCACATGTAGGCTATGTATCGCTAATTGTCTTTCCCTTTCAGATATTCTAAGTAAAATGCTGTTTTACTCTATCACCGAATTTATAAGGAAATACATGAAAAATCATTTGTGACTATATACAGTGTGGATAACTTCAAGAAATCTGTAAAATTATGAATAATACCTGTGTAAAATATGTAAACTCCATTACAGAACACATTTGTGGTTTTATTTAAATTACATTTCACGATACTACAACATGGACACGTTCCAATATGAGCTGCAGAAAACAGCATTAATATTTATCTGCAGGAGGTGTAGAGACCGGTAGGTTAATTACAGTATTTTCCTCGGTTTTAAAATGTACATTTTTACATTTTAAAATTTCTGAAATCAGGTTGCGTCTTACATTTGATTCTTTCAAACTTCATAGCCTCCATTTCCTGAAAATCTACTACAAAATCAAAATTGCGTCTTATAATTGGTAGTGTCTTAAAATCGAGAAAATACTACAGTTTTAATATTAAATGAGTCGTTTAGCATATGGATATTAATAACAAAACAGGTGGGAATAATTTAAAGTTGTTCAGATATTCTGAAACTCCGCTTGGGACGAAAAATGTATCACCAACACGGTTACATACGCAATATATTATGGCACCAGACACAATACCTCTGAGTTCGTAACATAATCACCTATATTTTTCTTATTTATTTTATTGCCGTTGAATATTTTCATAGGGTGAAAATCGAGTGAATGACCATCAGAAAATGTTATTTATATTCCAGGGTTAAAGCGCATGAAGAATAAAGCAGACTACTCATCTCTATCCGTTCCTGAATTTAATGACGTGTGCACCTTTTCCTACATACGTATATTTTCATGTAGTGGTGCTTAAATGCAGGGACTATACGTTCACGTTTACTATTTTACGACAGCAATAAATTGTCTCCAGGCTTCTAATACAGATAACGAATTAAAACAAATAGCTACACAAAGCTCAGAACACATCCTAGGGCTTTCCAGCCGTATTAGTTCCCTTCTTCCGCTCGATAACACTTTCTCTACTGCGTAAGCTAAAAAATCGAATAACAGTATGACTATGAATGATAAATTATAAAATGAGTAATAATATTGCAGCATTTTATCTGAGGATCTTAAGAAAATCACACTGTACTGTGATCATAGCCGATTTCTGATCTGAGAACTGAACCTGAGACCTCCTGAACATGAAGCAGTACTGTGGCTTTACCAGCCCTTTAAATATTCGAATGACAGGTTATTTAACGACCAACTAATAACATGCATAAGCCTATATTTAGACCGTCCAAAGAAAGAAGGCACTGATCACGAATTTACCACGAGGGTTTCTGGAAAATAAAGAAAAATCTTAATCTTACTCTGTTATCCGGTCGAGGGTCGAACCGATATCGTCCACGTAATTTCGTTCAGCCGAGAAGGAGGGAGGGAAACATGACGAGTTCTGTACATGCTCTGCTCAACATCACAATCCGAAAGAGCATTTTCCCGCTGATCACACAGAGTATAAGTATTAACAATGGGGCGAACACCGCCGCCCAGAACGCTGTCGGCCAGTGCATAATCCAAGCCTCAACGAGCCCACCTAACACGGAGTGCCGACACCAAGCAAACTGACGCAGCCAGCAGACAACACACCTACTCTCTCTACGAACAAGACAAGTCACCGAACAATCGGGTTCTGTATTCGCTGCTTGATAATTATGAAGCTGATAACCACTGTAACCACTTATCTGTTTATAAGTGGCAATAGACTACTACTAACTTTATGGTATATGGCATTTCTTGAACACACACTTCTATATTATTCTCTAATCAATGACTCGTCACTGAAAGGTTCAAACCCAAAAACGTATTTTTCATTTCCTATTTGAGTGCCACGTGTACCGACCACCTGGTTCTTTTTAATTTAATCAGCCGAACAAAGTTGGTGACGAGTACATATTATAACCTCCTCATTACTTTCTGTACATTTTATGACAATTCCTTCTCCTTCGATTCAAATATTATCGGCACTATGCTATCAAACACATGTAATCTGTGTTTGTAATAAATAGGTTACATAGAACCTTGTTGTAAATCGAATGTAAATTGAATCTCATTATACATTCTACAAGTTATTCTAAACAGATTGTCACTCATACAAGCAGAATAGAAAACAAATACTGAAAGTCATTTTCAGCCTCAATTGTGAAGCCTCTACAAAAAGGAATTTCAAAGGATGTTCTGTATCGGAACAAAATACAATCCTATCCCATTGTAGGAAAGCATCTCACTAGACGTGAGAAATTTCTATTTTAAACTACTCAGAATTGTTGAAACAGAAATCGATAAATTGTCGATAAGTCTGCCGAGGGCCACAGCTTGGACCTCTATCTATGTGGGTCAGGCAACAGCTGGGAAGAGGACTCTCCTGACGTAAACTTCTTTCTCCAAGGGATGAAATGGCAGGATATTACATTGACACAGGTGTCTCAAACGAGAGATCCCATATCATAGGATGAATAGAACATGTTCAAAGAATTGTACATCATGTAACAAAACTTGTACTATATGTGACTAGAATAGCAGAATACAGACGACTCGACAGCCAAGACATGCTACTTTTAAATCTCGGCGATCATAATTCAGTTGTTCTTCACATATGAGATATATAAAAACGGCAACATATTCAGATTCTAAAATACTCATTCAAAGTCACGTTAAATCCTACGTATTAATAAACCCAAAGGTTACAGTCACAACATCTAAGCCTATCTGGTCTGATAAAGGAAGTAGTAAAGATCCTCTGAAACGTCGGTCAATATCTGAAACATCTCAAAATACAGCCATCTTTAACAGCGCGCTTATAACAGTGTTTATTCCTTTGTTAGTCAGAGGTTAAGCTATTAATAAAAGTTGTCGTTATGAATTTTAGGATTGCATTAATATAATAATACACGTAACCACGGTATGAAGTAACTGAGAAAGTATCAACTGGCGAAGTTATTTAGGTATGAAGTTATTGCCAGCGGAGAAAACTATATAGGAAATGCTTTACAAGTTGCAGAGTAAATTATACAATCTAAAGACTAATGTTAGAATGTTGCGTCGTGCAATTTGGTAGACACTGACGGACGTTTAACATGAGTTTCCATGGATGTTTATTAAATGGCACTTAGAAACTGCTAATTATCCTGCATCTAGTATCAAAACTTTATGAATGAATTTAAAAGGACTCTTCTGGGGAGACTAATTGAAAGAAATAAAACCTCAGAATTGCCGGTCCTGAAGTAAAGACTCTCGAACAGGAGACCAGAGATCATTAATCATTCAATGAAACTGACGTTCAACCGCGGGTTTTCTTGCGAAGAAGCCGTAGTCAAAGACTCGAAGCAACCCACGCTGTCGGCTAGCAGACAACCTGAAATGTTAACCACACGTGCAGACAACATGACTGGAAAATGTCATGTCTGCAGTTCGACCATTGCATGTTTCTACCCAATTAAAAAGTAGCAACACTGGAGACACAATGCGAAAGCACGAGTGAGTACGTACTATACGCGATCTTCGATCAAAAGTGCATGTCAAACATGTACGAGGTGCGATCGATACGAGGTGCGATCGGAAGGTTTCCAGACTGCGCGTATAAAAACCCGTGCACTTATCTCAGGTATTAAATTCATCCATCACCCTCGAAGTAGTTCCCCTGGGAGTGAACACAACGATCCCAGCGCCGCTGCCAAGCCTGGAAGCATCCCTGGAAATCTTTCTTTGTCAGCCTGTCAAGCACCATCTGCGATTCTGCCTGAATCTCTTCTATCGTCTCATATCTCCTTCCCTTTAGCTGAATTTTCATCTTTGGGAAGAGGAAGAAGTCACACGGAGCTAAATCCGGCGAATAAGGAGGGGGCGGGATGACGGCCATTGTGTTTGAGGCCAAAAACTGCCGAACTTTGAGGGCGGTGTGCGCTGGCGCGTTGTCATGATGCGTCGCATGTGGAGTTCTTCCTTTAGAATCAGCTGACAGGTCCCAACAATGTCGCACAAGTCGTTGATGGTACGACTTCGATCTTCGTAACATTTTCGGGCGTTGTGCTCGAAGATGGTCGTCCAGAACTCTCGTCATCATCGACAGAGGTTCGGCCGGCCCTTTTTAAAACGTGAATGCCACACAAACGTTTGTGCACGACCCATTGCGGACTCCCCAAATGCTTGCTTTAGCATTTCATAGGTTTCCTTAGCCGTTTTGGCGAGTCTTTGGCAAAATTTGATGCACACGCCATTCCGAAATCGCAGGAGGGTCGGTGTAATGCACTACCAAAACGCCCGTAACTAAGAAACAAATGCTAATTCGATGATGCCGGCTGGCACACTGATTCACTATGAATGTAGGCCGCACCCCCTAAAGGCAGAAGCTCGTACTACATCCGGTTCGCCCGCTATTGACACAGTCTTGAAACTTTCCGATCGCACCTCGTATTTTCTGAACATCGGCAAAATAATATAACATTTTTTCGCTTTTTACCTGTTTTAAGATCCTACTTTAAATGGCGCCAATTATGGTCGCCATCTCAGAACTATACACAACCACGAAACTGGTATATCGATGAGGTAGATTTAGACGTATAACAGTGTATGATCCTAGAAGACAAAGATGAATTATTAGAGCATGAAAAGGATGGTCAGACAAAGATTTTGAGCCAGAACAGTTTTACATCAAAACTTTGACCGATATGATCAGCTTCTTGCGTCAAAGGGTTAAAATACGAGTATCCGGAATGTTTCTCTGGCCCACAGTCAGAGGAGAGCCTATTTCTGAGCCCAGTTTAGCAAATTACGGACGATGATTGAGTTTGATCATGGTGTTATGATGACCCGAACTGCGCACGTAATATAAAAACTGACTTTAAAAAGAACACTGTATACTTCTGTCTGCATACCTTGAACAGTAAAAACAAATACAGTACAACCAGACAGACGTTTTCATCTCTGAGCATCAGAAGTGGCTGTAAACTAAGACCATTAACTCGGTTACACACCAAAAGAAGTACGTTATTTCGCCTAAGACATTCCTCTCTGTATTCAAGGAAATGCTACGAATGCATGCAGGCGGAACTGGGTAAAGATTAAGCTCCACATATTCATGGACTCAAATCTTGAAGAACTTGAATATACAGCTTCAAAGTCCGGCCACTTTACCTTTAAGGAAAGAGGTTCCCCTAAGTATTCTTTGGGTACGGAACCAAATTAACCCTAGAACTATTCTAGATATGTTGGAGAATAATACGGAAAAAATAACAAAGCTACTACTTATATTTTCTACTGTTTCTTCTAAGTTTAAAGGGACTAAGAAGAAATGTATACGAAAGAAGGGAATAACATAAATTCATAAAGGATAACAAAAAGATAAATAAAATATTTCAAGAGCAGAAGACACGAAGGAAATCATTTCCCTGCGAATTTCTCGAGCCTTTACAATAATAATATAAAAATGGCTAATCAGCATATATTCAGATATTTAAAATATTCCGTTATGCAGCACGAAGGTTCATATGCTTCGTCACTGAAGCCCATCACATATCCAGAACCAGCTCGCATGGCGACAAAATTTCCTACCATCCGTCTTCATATTTCCATTCTCCTAGTCCATATCTGCCAAGAGTCATATATCATGTTTCTCTACAAACTTACAGTGCGCATTCCTTGTTTTCCTCGTCCGTTTGCCCATTTTTCGTACACTCAGATGTGATAAGGGGAGCGGGGGAGTAATTTTGACGTATGGGACCATGACGCGAACCGTCTAGAGGACATGCAATTGCCTCGCGGATCACATTCTAATACACAGCACTTCCTCCTTGTTATGCTACCACACTGAATTAGCTAAACGTTTATAAACTAACACCATGAGCGCAACTGAATTAATTCTTAAAATAAGAATTACCACAGTACTTTAAATTCAGTGGTAATTTGAACTTACAGTAAAGTAACTGAAATATATCAGTAAATAATATCATACTGACAGAATTTTGTCTCGGAGCACTGGACGTCTGATGGGCATTTTGAACTGACAGAAAAGTAATAAATAAGTCGAGAAATAATGACATAATAAGATGATTTATGTCTTGTGGTAGTAGATATTTGATGGAAATTTGAACTGGCAGGAAAATAACTAAAATAAATTGGAAAATAATGTCATATTAAGATGACTGTATGTTTTATGTAGGTACTGACAACCGACAGTGATCTCTATATTACAAATTTTTAGTGTTCACTTATGACAATAGCTCACGAGAGGGATGTTACGATCAAAAAAACAAAAAATAAAACATGCATTTGTTAGCAAATAAACATAATTTTTATATAAAAATGTAAATTCGCAAAATATGCATTCTGTAAATATGTTTCTTCATTGTAATGCATGTTGACGTTCGTTCAATTTATTAACATTCTACGGTAATTTGTTGTAAAGGTGTTTGTGCATTCTGTCACCAACACCTTGTGTATTTATCCCGTTGACAAAGGGTAATTAAACGAACTTTAAACTACAATGGCATGTCTCGTCTGTAATTTTCCCATACATAATAATTCACACGGTTCCCTTTCGCTTTCTCTACCTACCGCGTGTCATTTATGTTCAATTTATCACGGTTCATGCAATATTTGTGAAAATACGTGCAGTCCCCAGTGCAAACTTCGCATCACGTAGCCTACAACATTATAGCCTCCATATTAGCACCTCTCGTATTAATTAGTCTTACTGCTTATTACGTTCAGGAAGTAACCAGATACATCGTTGTGTAAACTGGGTCACTTACATAGTAAGGGACCTTCGAATTTCTTCCGGGAATCGACGTGTTTCAGATTAATACGCTTGTGTGTTTGTTTCTCGTATTTAGAAGATTCTGGTTCTCATGCCGGAGCTGAATAGGCCTATATTCACTTTGCTTTATGCTGTTTTACTCATTTATAAGAATCAAAATTCTGAGCTAATTAGTTTAATGAAACTTGCTTCCATTAGGTAACTATCCAAATCAGAGCAGCTTCCCAGATTTCTGAACGAAAATGCCTCTGGTCCTCACAAACAGGACAAGACTGCCTTCCTCAAAATTTATTTGCTCACTTGTTACGTATGTTCATGCCTGTATTTCCAAAACGTTACGAGCTTACTTTTTCGCTTGAAACAACCTGGTGATAATGCCTTGAAATACTCTTTATGGCGTAATCCCTTTTTATCCAGTTCACCGTGCAGAATTGTCTTTTAACTTTAATTTTGTAATTATAACAGTTAGTCTACATTAACTGGTGTGTAAGACTATGTGATAAGTTGCTTAAATATGTTTAAAGAGCAAGTAATCTACGGTATGTTAATGTAAGCTTTGGCTTTCAAAAGCATCCTCCCAGAATCTGAAAAAACCTATGGGAAGGAGCGATTCGTAACTATAACAGAATTTAGTATTTGTCTTAAGAGACTGAGCAAAACTACGGAAGAATTCATGATATCTGACCTCCGAGTCTAGCATAGAACCCAAGCCTCCCGGATACGAAGCCGGGGTATTAATTCTTCAGTACATCAAATGACGCGAAAGAAAAATGAAAAAGTAGATAATTATTACACCTGGAAACAAGAAACAGAAAAATTTTATTGGCAAGCGAAATATAATTTGGAGGTATCTGTACAGCTACGGTTATAATTAGTTTGAACCTAAAAGTAATAAAACACAGTAAACTGTCTGTAACGTGAGACGTTTTCTCAGCAAATGTTCATGAAAATGCACCCAGCTACTCGCTTCCAATTTTTGTGGCATCAAATAACGCTGTTTACAACTTCATGGAACATTTCTATCGAAACACGTACGTCTCAACGCTACATCGCTGTCAGACAGATACAACACAGCTGCCGACGGGACGCGCTCCGGGCTCTGAGGGAAAACATCACAGAAGAACGTTAGCTGTTACAATCGATGTTTCTTTTGTCGAGACCATCAAATGCTTCGATTTTTCAAATGACAGTCTACAATTTCAAATGATTCTACTGTTCATTATTAATAATCATACCTCACATATAAGCTTGTAGCCCAGTATTTAACACAACTGCTTCGTATTTGGAATGTCCTGGATTCAAGTCTCAGGTCTGTCTGTTGTGCTTCGTATTATATCCGCAGCTTCGTTTATTTCAGTTATAATTTATTTTAACTGGGACCTAATTATGAATCACCACGTATTTTAATAACAGCTTGGCAAATGCGTGCTGAGATATTTAACATCGTGCTTAAGCGTATATATTGTTAACTGAACACGATACGCGGCTTTCATTTCTAAATTTGTGGGTCCAATGTTTAATTCAAGGTGTAACTAAAGAGCCGCTACCATCCCAAATGTATCGCACTTGCACAAGAACAATAAAACAATCCGTAAAATCTCTACAACAAAGTTCTCGTAATACCGCGAAAAATAAACATATCAGTGTATAGTTCGCGACTGTAATCTTGAGACTTACAAGGTGAGGACGTGGGGTGAAGGAGGAAAGATAGCGTCTGTCTTTAACGCTTCGGACTTCCTGTATTCCTTGCAAGTCTCAAGTTTACAGTCGCGTACTGTACATGCAACTGGAAGAAAGCAGAGTAAAAGTCGACTTCAGCTTAACATAATTTTCTTTTTAGAACTATTTCCTCCTTCAGTCCAACTAATGTGGCCTTCCATCCTTTTCTCGGACTGGGATCTGTTCATATACGTTCTTGGCAGATGATCGAGAAGTGGTTTGCCATTGCCTTCTTCTGTGTGTGAATGGAGTAATTGTTGGGATGCCACGGAGGAAAACTCCGTGTTGCCTAGACCACGGCCTTGCCCAACACAAGTTATAAATCTGAGCACCACCGGGAATTGAACCCGGGACCCCAGGATTACAAGGTTGGATTACGTCTTATTAATTGTTTCGATATTCGTCACAGATGGCGTAACTAGGCAATTTTTTTTAGATAATACAACTTTTTTCTCGTAAGTGCTGAAAGACGTTAAAGCTTCTGGCATATGTCCAGGCGTACCAACAAAACTTAGTTTACTTCTTCCCAATATCAATGTGCGTCAAGGACACCAGCACGTTTCCTTCTAGCAAGAAATAAAACAATTTGCTGTTGCTTCAGAATACCTCTGTGACAACCGGTACGTATGTTACAAACCACTCATCTCTCGTACTTCAAAGTTTGGTTAGCACACAGTGCAAATGACCACATACTTAGAAGCAAGTTCCCCAAAACAACTTAATGCAAAATATCATGTTCTCACAGCGACGTATATGAAGATAACTGTCTTATAGGATTTAGCGTAATGTAATCTCGCACGAATTTCCAGACTTTTCAGAGGTAATTACAGCCCTGACCATCATGTCGATCAGATCGTCCTAGTTGTCAGCATACTGGCCCATTATTCTAATAGTCTTACAATCAAACTCGAGATGTTCTAAAACACTAGGCAGGTAAGGTAACCAAAAAACCATAAGGGACTGTCAATACCGAAAACCATTTACGTGATGGCGGGATTACAGTCAAATCTCGAAACGTTGTATATGATAAGTATACCTCGAATAATAGACTACATACTGCATATTACTGGTAAATAAGTCAGGTCTGTCTAACACATGCCCCTTCAATACATGACGCCAGGATCGAAGGATGAAAGTCAAGATCACACGAAAAGCATCTCTCGAGTCTCCATAGTTGGAATTACGTATGTCATAGCTTCTAGAAACGACACCAATTAAGTGTAAAGTTACCTACTGCGAATGCACAAGAGAAAATCGAATAATCGATACAAACTATTACTATGTTCTGCATGTTGCCTGTGATTATAAGGGCGAAACTGCTTGGCATCGCATGTTGACGTTACCTTTGACATTAAATATTATAAAATCTATATAATATCCAATGACACAAACATTAAAGCACGTTAGATAACTATGAACTTGTCACATTTGTATTACGCGGAAAGATGTATATTCTAATCGCAAATTAAACTAAAAACAGTTATTACTTCGTAATATTATTGTTATCACATTAACAAATCATAAAATAATCCGACTGGTGAACATGACACAAATCATCGCAATTAATTTGCTCTTACAAATACAAATAATTTCTATGGCGTGTGTGTGTGTGTGTGTGAATGTATTTTCCAAGAGAATTTTTATATAAAGTTTTCTAACGCCTTTTTATAATTAATATCGAAACAATTACAAACATCATCGCTCCAATTAATTTCCTCTACAATTACAGAATATTTAAATAGTTATAATAATTTTAAATAAAACTGTTGGTACCTTATATTAAACACCCCTGTGCTTACACATTGCTGGCACATATTTGACGCTACTCAGTTTGTTTAAATATAATACATGAAGGATAATATTCTAGGGCGAACATGGGTTGTACTTTCTTTGTCGCCAGGAAAAAATCATCTTACCGCTCGTCACTTCCCTCTACGCACACGCAGACCAAGTCAAGTTAAATATAAAGGTGAGACCCAGGAATCTCTCTGATTCTATTTATTGTGATAAAGTCAGAAAAAAGACTAAATCAGAGTTACGAAGAGACAAAAATTAAAAATTTGGGACTCAAGTTCGTTAGTCTTATTTTAGAGCAATTAAATGTTTCAATTATTCATAGATAATATAGCGTAGTAAATTTCTAATTAACTGGATACAGACGTAGCAGACGTTTTACCATTTATCCTGTAAAGAACAAACAAGGAAATTTGATGAAGTTTGATTAAATCGTGCCTCTAGCTGGTATAACAGATATGATGCAAAACATAAACACGAATGTAAACAGATTTGGACGTGGAAGAGTGTTATAAAATGACAAGCACTGTAGAATATGGAAAGTTAAATTCTCTTTTTACTAAGACTATAACAAACAATGCGTGATGGCATGAGAAACATTCTAGATAATACTTATGCCAATATTACAAACAATAAAATGCTATAATTTGATACGACTAAAATATATTTTCAAGTTCAATTCAATTTTCCTGTCGATATGTTTTAGCAGCAATTTAAACGAAACACATACGAATAGCAACGTGTTTTAAATCCTTGCATTATACCACCTAACCTCTGCGGTCAATTATAAAAGAATATTTCAATGTTAATGTCACTCAGAAATAGCAACGGTATAGGCGATAGTCACAGAATAAAGCTAACAACGTAAACTTATATTCGCGAACAGACGACTACTCATCAACTACAAATTACTCAAACTATTTTCCTCAGGCTGCCTGTGGGACTCGCGAGATATTACCATCAGATATGCATCTCCTGCCGTCCTCTAATTCTATTGCCCAATCCCGATTCACTAAAAAAGAATGTACAAAAATACAAATATAATAGTCGTCCTCTAATTTCAAAAAATTCGATCGGACTGCTCTATCACACACATTCTTTGGGTATTTTAAATAATTTTCTCGTGATATTCCTCAGTCTGTTCACTCCTAATCTTTAATTATAACACCCATTTCCTCACAACAGCCATATGTTTTCAGTTAGGAAACCAACGGAATGTCATTCCTAATGCACAACTTTGCAACACAACTTGAGCCCCAAAGCCATGGAAACAGACCTACAGAATACTGAAATGAGAAACTGCAGTTTAATTCTCGCCGTTCTGAAGCGGCAACTTCTCCGGCAACTGTGCAATGCGTATTATCTAAACAAAATGTTGCAGGCTAATGTTAGAACTGTCCTGTGTGCATTGCGTGGAATACTTGTATCAGAACACAAAGATGCAGAGTTTCAGATTTTAATGTCGCAATTGCTCTAACAATACTAAAAGCATCGTATTAACCACGAAGTCCATCTTGACATTATTTTCTCCATTCTTCACTTCATAAACAGAGACCACTTGACAGGTGATAAATACAGCAAACTATTTCGGGTCTTGTTTTCTTTCTTTCTCTGTACTTTCTAGGCGCGATTCCATCCCTGTATTGGTTAAGATCTCTTCGTCCGTCCGTCCGTCAATTGTAACAAATTGTTAACTGGTGAACAGACATCTATGAAATACGATATATCCGAATTTTGTGGAAAACTGTCCAAATTAGAACTTGGTTGGCATTTTGCACTAACAGCAGGCGCTCACGTAACGATCTGCACGTATTCTTGTGCAAGACGATTCCCCAGCCATTTACAATGTTCAATGGTCAGAGAATTTCTGCTTGGGGAATCCCCAGCGGCGGATTCTCGGCTATTCAAGAAGGTCAAATTTGGGTAATTACCGTACGGGGAAATGCTAGCCATGAAATTCTCCCAGCAATTTAGAATCGTCAAAGGTCAAATTATGAACGCGCCAGAAATGTTACGCAATGCCCATGTTTTCTTCTCCCCCTTCTGCTTTCTATGAGCTTTCTTTCTTCATCACTTAATTTCTCTTCATCACTTTGTCTTATGTTCGTCCTTCCCTTATATTTCTTTCACTATTTCGCTCTCTGTTTTGTTTTTCTGTCACTCTCACACTTCCTTGCTGTCTTATTAGTGCTTTCTTTCCCTTTCATCCTTCTTCATACGTTTTGCATATATTTTCTGTGTGTCCTGCTTTCTGCGTTCTTTTCTTATTCTTAAATATTTATAGACTTTTCTGTCTTTTCTGTGGGTAATATGACGACAATTCTGGATGATGTCGTCCAGTAGATCCAAATGTTTACACATGGAATGGCTCTAGTCCATTACTTTGAGCTACTATTTCAGAACCTCAGAACGAAACAAGGGAAGTGGTAAGACTTCCAGCCACAATAACTAGCCTCCACATTTGAATATCACATCCTGAATATGAATCAGGACTGCTGCAATTTCTCGAGTAAGCCAGAATTTTACAGTCCTGTCCCATAATACTGTGTTCTTTGGCCTTCGTTTTATAAATTGTTGAAGGGTATACGGGGAACTGCATACAATTTTAAACGTCATATAGTCACAAATCAAACAATAATTTTATATTATAATAGTTAACAGAGGGTAGAAGGTAGATCTTTATTTATTTAACGTAAAATATATAAAAAAAAACATTCTTCTCGAAGCAAAGATGTCCACATAATTCAAAATAATTTGAAAACTTGCATTGGGGAATTCTCATATTTTTAAATATACACTAAAAATTTAATTTTTTATTTCACTTAAATTAAACTGGAATCTGAAGTATGTAACTGTAGATTAAACATCTTAATTTTAACAGTTCGTTTCATGTGGATTTTAACCCATATCTTATTGAATACCGGTTAAGTAACACCAAGCTGTGTGTGATACAGCAAGACATAGATTAGTAACTAATTCTAATTTACTGCATATTTGATGAATCACCTTGTAAATTTTACACCAGAATAAGATGGTAGCCCCAATAGTATATCTTCCTACAGTCTCATTACTTTAATGTATCAGATTTCGAGTTTTTCATTAAAAAGGACTTTCACAAGACTACGGTAGTAATGCCCATAATTAAAAGCGAATTCATAGAGGGAACACACGTTGTTTACTTAAACACTGTTTGACCGGGTGACAGAATTCTTTTTTCCCCTGTACACACAAGACTAATTATACACATTTGTCTTCTTCTGTTTTCACTCCATAAGAGAAAGTCTGGCAATTAATGTGTTTCCTTCAACAAATGCTTTTACTCATATTAGAAAACTCCGTCTTCTACCTGACACTACATAGTTCCTAAGAGTGTGAGAATAGACCATTACAATAAATACATATCCTATATATCTTACAGTTAATGATAATCACCATCCGTTTTATTCTCGTCGCATGTGCACACAAATATTATCCAATAAAAATATAAAAATAAGGAATTTAAATATTTATAGACATCAATAAATTATAGCTTAGCTAGCTTTGATAAGGCATTAAACTTTTCCTTCATTGTCAATGTATTTCAATGGCCACGTATAACATTTCTTCCAAATGTGTTGTTTTAAATTTTATGTTCCTCCCTACAATTATCTGTCATGAAAATCATTCAGCGGTCAAATAAAAATATATTTATTATCAATATAATTAAATATAGTAATGTCGTTTATTTATGTATTACGTAAGGTATGTTTCCGAAATAATTTCTACAGCTTTATTCCATCAGCCTTCTATGTTATTCTTCAATCAATATTATATCTGCTGAGTCACATTAAATTTAATCAGCATTTTAATTAAAATGGCTCAGTAACTATTAGCTCGTACACACGCAAAAAAGTATTTTTCAACGCCATAAATAAATAGGGAATAAAAGCAAATCTCAACACGTTCCATTGCACACACGAATTTCTGAAAGACATTCAATTTACCCAGAATCAAATTTATTGATATTTGTATTTCGCATATTAGCAATATCGAACAATGATTTTAAAAAAAGTTGTACACATTATGACGCAGTCACTGCTACGTTATTTTGTGACAGCTGTTTCTAAGGAAATCGAATAAGTACGATTTCAACTTAGTACATAGCAGTCTTTGACTTTGTAGATAACAAGAAATAAGCCCCCTCAGGTAACTTCAACTACTGACGTTGAAATATTACAATTGAATAAGAAGCAGGATTGATGTCATACTTGTAGTATAATGTCTACCCAACATATGAACCGAGTAATGTTGAATTTCCTGCAATACATACTTGCAGATAAGGACGCTGTGTTATAAACTGTAGTCTACAAGAATCCGAATGCGGTTATAAGAACTGCATTGACATTTAAGAGGTTTCTGTTATTTATACTTCACTGTTTTTAATGATACCACACGAAATTTTTTCCGTAAGTTATAAAATTTTCTTATGAACTCACAGCATCAATCTGACAAGGTTTCTATGTGCCTAACGTACCCAGTTACGAGACAAGGAAACTTTCCTTAAGTGAATCACAAGGTGAGCAAGCCCGTACACAATAGCTTCAGATCAAACTTCCCTCTCGAGGCAAGCAGAAGTTAGTTTAACATAACCTCTCCCGAAATAGCTCCTTATGAAAAGCCCTTCCAGTACTTTGGCGAGCGCAGTACGTTTAGTTCATTAAAATAGTGCTAGAGGATAAATGAACTACTCTTTCTCTGTCACAAACAGCGCATTGGTACAGTTTCAAAACCCTACATCCAAATAGAAACGGACCGAGTAAAGAAATAATAAAATTAGACAGTACAATTTAAATTGAATGCCAACTGACATTTAACAACATATATTAAGTTTAATCTAAAAATAATGATTAGATAAACTGAGTGTCCCAACAGAGTGTTTATCACTCCTGCTTCGTATTCGGGAGATCCCAAATTCAAATCTCGGTCTACTACCTTCAATCAGGCCACGACCGCTTCCTTCCACATCCTTTCCAATTAATTATTCATTACTCACCCAAAAATTCGACTCTATATAATCTTGAAAATTGACAGAGTCGCAAAATAGGCCCAAATATACATAAATAAAAAATACACACTGAAAGGACTAGCTCTTTCTCTGTCATCAGGGTGTCTCTTGCCGTGTTATTCCTCAGGTGCCTAGACGCTGGCTTTAACAGCTAAGACCAGGATTTAATCCCAGATAACATGAAATGAGATTCTTGGTGGACAGCGTAACGCTGAAGGAGGTTTCTCTCCAAAGATTTTAAAATCATTCTGATGAGATGGTAAAGTTGCGTCATATTGTGATATAATAAATATATATTATTTTTTATTTAAATCTTGTCCGTCTAATCACAATAATTTTTTATTAAATATTAAAATATTACAATAATTAACATTTAAAATATTAAATGATGTTCTTTATCGAAATATTCGATTTACATTAGACCATCATTCTGATGCTTTTCGTGAGCCGGTCATACCGAAACCAATACATTATTTGTAGCACAAGAAGTGGAACTTACATCTCTCTAAGCTTAACACACTGAGAAGGCCCGGTTTAAAATCGTACCTCCTTGATCAAAATTTATTTTATACCAAGACAAAACAAAAACCGAATTTACAGCTATTCTCTCGTGTTTCTTGTTCCTTTGGGAGGTCATTAATTATCGTCACTGCTGTCTATTTTAACAAAGTGGCGCACATTAGTAACCATAAGTACCACCTGCTTTAACATTCGGTAAGTCTGTATTTTGCCCACAGATCTTATGTATGTGTTTTGTATGATTCTAAAACAGATAGCGATTATTTCCCTAAACAACGTTAACCAATTAATCTTCGTTGTGGAGACGAGTTGTATACATTCTTTGAGGCAGAAACCAAACTGTAAATTATTTAAATCATCTTCGTACTTGAAAGAATTAAATAGCACAGGATATGATACAAGTTTGTTAAATAATCTACACTGAAATGTAAAGTGCACTGAAGAACAAAACCTATTACTTTGAAAATACAAAAGGAGAAATTCCGACAGCAGAACTCTTTGTGCAACAGTACACCACGATACTCTGTCTACTATCATTGATAAGGAAATGTTAGCTCAGATGTTTGTTCAGTTGCATGTCCAGAATCACGACAGAACGTTGAAATTTTACAATTTTTCACCCCAAAATAAGGTTCGCCTCACTAAAGGAAAATGTTAAACACAAACTGGGAGACTTAACGCGTTTATATGTGCAATAAATGCAATATATAGGAAAGTTTATTGATTAGAGATGGTCTGGTACGTAGCACGCATGGGTTGTGTGAGAAATGCCTACAAATCTAAGTTTAGATGCTACGAGGCGCGTCCCAAAAGTAAGTTTCCCACTCGTCCCACAGCTAGCAAACCTTATATTGAGCGAAGCGACTGTGCGTACGTGATAGAGCAATGACGTAGCATGGCGCATGCACTAACGG
>NW_019059869.1:1498745-1526642 GCF_000696155.1 Zootermopsis nevadensis | reverse complement strand
ACAGGGATTCCAAAGTTGGTCCCACGGTATGACAAATGTCTCAATTCCGGTGGCGAATATGTTGAAAAATAGCTGGACACTTGCTGTATCTGTTGCAATAAATATTTCCATGAAATTGTGTTTTGTTTCTGTAAACGGCCCCAGGGAAACTTACTTTAAGGACGAGCCTCGTGTATTGGAGTCCCAGATGTGGACAAAAAGATAATTATAACATTAACCAATGAAAGGATTACCACTGAAATTAATAGATATGAATCTCACACCAGCAAAGGCTACTTCCATAACTTCCTTACTTTAATTTCCTATAGTCGATAGCAATGTAACAGGTTTGTACAATCGGTTAAACACGTGTAGTGAAACATGGAGAGATTAATACTACATGATAAACAGACGCACTCGGACAGTCGAGCGGTTTGAATAAGCATCGCTGGGGCTAAGGGGAGAAATGACGTTATCAACTGAATTACGAAATGAAGAGACAGAGCCGGGTGTGGTCGGTAACCTATCACTTATGAAACATACAAGCCTAGGTACGCCAGTTTAACCACAGGAATAAAACAGGCTACTAGGCTGGTCCGTAGACGATGTGACGATGTAACGATGTTGTGTCAACTGGTTAAGATGACATGATTATCACGTACGTTGAACAGGAAAGAGTAATGCATAAAACTTCAAATCAACCTGCCTGTGTCCTCCTATAATACACTGACAGAACTCAAACCGATTCCTTCCTTATCCTTTCTAATTCACTGTGCATAATAATCCTCTAATCTGGTTCATAAGTAATGTCTGTACTTTCAAAAGCTCGTTTAAACAATCTAGTTTAGCCTCTTCAGGCGAAGTTCAAGATAACACCGTATTTCTTCAGTTTTTGAGGCGCGCTTTTTTCACATTTTACATTTTTTTTTAAATCAGGGTGAATCTTACATTTGATGGCGTCTAATAATCTACATAGCGTCTTTTTTCCTGTAAATCTATTACTAAATAAATGTGCGTCTTTCAATCGATAGCGTCTTAAAATCGAGAGCTGTTTAACCCTAAAACAGTTAAAGAAAGATTATAATGGAAAATGCATCTGTCCAAATATTCATCGCATGAGATGATGTTCTCTCTCGGCTGTGAAAATGTCAGTGTTGGTTTTCTGGGTTGTAACGCCTCGTGGATTTGCAAGTATTAATCAACGCATTAAGGCACAATAGCCGAGATTTGTAAACCAAACGTCCATTATATGAAGTAGGAACCACTCGGCCATGACGCTCCGTCTTAAAGGTGGTAAGGTTTTATTAAATAATCAATAAATTAATAAATCACTTACGCAATCTATGTCGCTACCTCACGTTACGTCTCGAGTAATGCTACCTACACAAAGAGGCGCTATTTCGTTGTTTACACAACCTAATTGCCTGGAAGCGATAAACCCACACCTGTCAGCGGGCCGCATTGCCTCAGCAAGGCGTGTCGCGTTAATACAAGCCATACAAACCACACTCACTGCCTTGAGAAGGACAATTTTATTTCTAACGTGTTTCTATGTTAATATAGCCACGGAAATCCCCCCATTTTAATATCTCTGCTTCATTTTATTATCTGTCGCACTCTGGGGACAACTAATACGAAACAAGGAATCGAAATCTACTTATCGTTCCCAAAATAATGAAGGAGAAACTTAGGCACAGATATATTTGTTTTTTTGTGGTTTATTTAACTACGCTTTCTTAGCTATATTTCAGCTTAATGTATCATCTCGGTTTGAAAGCGAATAAAAAAGATTTTATGCAACTCCCTAGATCTAGGCCGATCATAATATAAAGAGGAATACAATTTGTGAGAAACAAGACTTTTGGGGTGAGGTTTCTTATTTATTTTATTTATCAACGCTTTCTCAGCTACGTGGGTCACACAGCGTCGAATGGCAGGACTACTGTAAATTAAGAAAGACGAAATATTCGGAAGGAACCAGCTGTTATTCGTCTGTCTGTATAATAAGCAAAGGTTTGGGTTAAGGCATGGTTGGTTGGAGATCACTTATGAATGTGGGTTATAAATGCTGCCATTTTGATGTAAAGAGATTTTAAACTTTTAAAATATTTATGACTGTTTTTACCACATTACATTTTCCCGTCATTCTTGACGGTAAATAGTTGTAATATAACGTTATTATTACGAATGTACAGTTATATTATTTGTATACGAATAAAATATAAAATCTGATTCGTAAAAGAAGTCATGTCCTTTTGACTTGTAGAGAGACACTAACATTTCGGAGGATCACACTATCTCCACCTTCAGGGCTAAAAACAGAACTTTTACTGCTTACTTCAATAACTATACTGAACACATCATGCAGCCTCAGATACCGGCTACATCCAAGTACCTGCTATTCTTACAGGTTTATAGATTTGAAATATTTTAGTGGGGAAAAAGCACAGAAAGGAAACATTTTTTTTATTTCTTAATTCCTTTTGTTTTAGTTTCTACTTCACTTCACAGAATATGATATAATCTGACAAGGCGGATGCCTGGCGTTATTAATTTGCACAAGTTCCATTTGGGAAAACACGGATGTTGGTGAACAAAAAGTCGCCATTGATTAAAATATTTGAAATCAAGGAACAGAAGGTTTCCCGCAGTATGCGCAAGAATTCAAATTATTCGTAAGTCCATTATAACATAATTCACATTCACAGAGATTGTATCAAGCCATGTTCATTTGCGAGCTACACTGACAGTATCGATTCAGTGCATGGTTTACTTAAACATTTTATTCGGTTCATATTTAACGAGACAAATTTTAAACCCCGTTTAGATGCTCAAATAAATACCAATCCCATATTTTAAATGACTCTAAATTAGGGTTTAGAACTTGTTTTAAAACAACTTAATAAAATCATTTCAATAAAATCTGTTTACGAATATTTCCGCTGAAAATTCATGACAGATTGGCAAAGAGGTCCGAATTTGTAGGTAGCATTTGCTATGCTTATAGCATAATTAAAACCACAGACATGTGTAGTCAATATTCGTATGACATTTTCATATTATTTCACATTTTTTATAATTTCACGAAAAAACAAATTCAGACCCGCTCCACTTCCTCTCTCATATAACAAACCAAAAATCATTTGAAATTAAAAGCGCTTTTTAAATTGCATATTTTAATACCGTTTAATGAAGTCGGAGTGACTTTGTGAATAGTGACCTGTCCAGTTTAAAGGAGTGTCAGGCACTCATTTGAAGCAACTATTCATTCATATCTTGAACTAAATGAGAAAAACCATATGTTACATCTCATAGGATATCCAGCAGGCAGGCCGAGATTCGAGTAGATGGCACTCCGATAAAAATACAGAATGTCCCAAAAAATGTATACACAATCATTGCATATGTCAGCACCTTTTATATTTCTCTCTCAGGTACACCGGCTTTACGGCCACAACACAGCTTTGTTCACATCTCCGAGCTTGAAGTATAAATAAAAATGTGATTTTATAAAATATTAAAATCCACCAACGTTGACCTAAGGATACTAACGTTAAACAAATCAAGCCACTTTACAAGACAATACGTAAGTAAGCGATCGAAAATTTATGATACACGAATACGCATTCATATTGCTCTAGCAAAGGCAGTAATGCCGACAAGGCTTAACGGCAGAAATTTTCTCTTAATTTTTTTCTCGCTCAAACCATCGAAAGATTTTCCAAGTTAATAAATTTATATATTTCATAACAACTCGACGGGATGTCAGTGACTTCTGGTAAAGTTGGTACTGTTAAAATTCAACAGTATTCAATAAAACAGTCCTATGTAAATGACCTATGAAAGAACTTAAACTTACCAAAATGGAGTAAAATTTCCAGAGAAAGAACATTTAAGGCAGATATAGTTGAAACCTGCATCAATTTACCTGAAAAATTGAAATCAATATTAGTTTTACACATAAAAGAATATCAGCGTGAGTCTTGACCTAATAGAACTTTCGAAAATACTAAATCTCTCATATATTTCGATGTGCTGAAACTTGTAGGAACATTTATTGAAAATGCAATCTATCTGCCTCTCCGTCCGTCTGTCTATTCATCCACACACCCATTTGAAAATTTATCATTGTAATCGCATAAACACGCCATTCCGCCCTATCCTGATCCAGTACAACACACTCCACAACGATATGCCATATTACAATATAATAAATTTTAATATTATACTTTCATGCACGCCTCTACCACCCAAATGGACTCTCGCCAATGAGATTCTTATAAAACAAATTTATTCATTTTCATTTCTCTATATGTACTACACATCTCACCCGTCTTATGTCCCTAAATTTAATCACTAACAATATTAGCTCAATAGTATTCGTCATTGTAATCACTCTAACAAATTACAACTATGTAGCTAATTCGGATAATAAATTCAAAACTCCAACTTTCAAAATTAGTGTGAGAATCAAAAATTTTGTGTAGTTGGAGACATGGTTAAAATTTAATGGCAGCTATACACTAAAATTAATCGCTACCAAAAGAAAGTAACCACAGTTTCTAAAGAAAATTAAACTAAAGAACAAAACACCCAACAAAAGGAAGCCAGGTATCCGATGGCTTCATATCACTAGCACACGCTTTGACGATCACAATGCAAATGCGAATCTTATTAGCAAGCTGCAGCAGACTGCTAATGACTTCTCTCCCTTCATTTTAAATTTAAATATCTTATGAATTACGCACAGAGTTTCAGACACCAAGAAAGACAGACCCTTCAGGCTAACAACTGAGATCGGCTTCGACAGTTCTGGATTCCCAGTGGAAATTCTATACTATTTAACTTAAACTTGGTACAGTTTAGTTACATTTACAGGAGGACAGGAAGATTCCACCAATAACAGTCAAAATTAAACGGATAATTAATTATTGATTCTTGGTTTACATAATGACAATTTTTAATTATTTAAAATAATAATGTAATCAAGGAACGATAAATTGAATGGATCTCAAACGAAACGACCATGGCGAATTTTAAGGTATCAACACTTTCCTGACACTTGCCTGAATGGACTAGCCAAAACTTCAGTCAGGAGTATCACCTCTGGTTTAAGATCTGAATATAAAATCTCCTGAACACAAAACAGACATGAACGCTACATCAAACATCAGAAATACTTTATTAATATGTGACCTGTATGTTTGTGGTCTATTGGCTTATTTTACTAGTTAAAATCAGGCAATTTGACAAAAAATCGAGTGAAGAATCAAATAAAACAGGGCTGAAATCTATTTGGAAAGATCCAAAGGAGAGATTGAATAGGATATGTAAAAATTAAAGAAAGATATAATAATACAGAACGACATAATCTATCTGCATAAGAATTGGGGTCCATAGTCGCTGCGGCGATGAGGCAGTAATCACCTCTAAAACGACTGTCAGTTTCTATCCCAGTAAACTCCTCAACACCCCAGCAGACAGTGATTCACACACTCTTCGCCGTTCGAATCTGATCTCTCGCCTACAAAAATGCTTATCAAAATATTACACCTTAATACCAGGTGAATCAGTCAGGTTACGATAAAATAAAAATTATGTCCAAGTACCACAAATTAAAGATGTATAGTACCGCAGAGTAAACGCCTGTAATGGGCAGGTAAATGACCAGTTTGGCATTACCCCCGAAAAGAGCCCAATCTTATTATAAAAGTGATACCAGATATAGTCGTCATAACTTTAACTCTTATGTGATTCTACGCTCATCTCAAACTAGTCTTAATAACCGGCCCCAGGATTTCTTCCGTTATGGATATACCTCACCTGCATGCGTTCAAACACGGATGAAACAACCAAAACTCCTGTTAATTGTAATGTTTTATCACTATTGCATTGTTTGCCTGATATCCCTTATCTTATGCACCCTTAATGGAAACATGTACAGGGAAATGGCGATCAGGCACTTTTCTGACAAACGATAATAGAAATTTGCTTTTAGCTGGAGCTGCCCCCTATTGCTTGATTTAGTGAAGTGCAAAAACAAATTCCACCATCTGCTTCTGGTGAATTACTGAGATAGTTTTGCATATTTGTTTTGTGTGCCCTTGACATGACTTTTCATTTTAATACCAAGGCGACTTACAGACACGTGTACATCTGTTCGCGCACGTGTGTGCACGTCTGAGATGCTCTACAGGAATTTCTGTTAGGGTGGAGTGTTCCTGAGTTACCGTTACATATCGAATTTTTGAAGCCTTCGGGAATATTGCCTCTGTTCAAATTACGACACTGTCTTGCAACGTAGTAATCAATCATCGGATTTGATCCCTTATCATCTCTAAACAATGGGAGACCTCTTTCTGTATGTTAACCCGAGCAGTCTACAACAACTTTCATCTAATAATTACTTATACCTCAAATCAGTAAAACATCATCCGATTTTCGCATTTTATTTCCTATAATTTACTTCCGTACACTTTTTAACACTTTTCGCTACTGTGAAAAATTCGTTTTATTGTTTATACAACATGTTTCTCCTACTATATAGCCATCATCATGTCTATACTTGAGTTACTGCACTATATTTGCAAAAAGAAACGCTATTCTGCTAAAATTTATAAACCCTTCTTTTTAAATTTCTCTGGAGTCGAAACGTGTATCTGTATAAATCAGTATATTATCATAGATATTAGGTTATTTATATTATTTGTATGATATGGCTTACCTGGAATCTATTGTATTGACAGTTCCATGTCTTGCAACGATGTGTATCTGTGTACCTGGTATTATTAGGTCTGCAAGTCTGAACGAAAGGAGAAGGAGGGGATGGAATTATGTGCTGCTATCTATAAGAATAATTCCGACACAGAATTTCGAAGATTGTGTTATTTCGGTCTTCTTAGTCAACAACTTAAATACAGACCTGATGATGGCTATATAGTGGCCGATACTCTATAAATAACAAGACAGCCCTTATATCTCATTCACCAGTTAATAAATCTATAAATGTGTTGGAAACAATCCTATATCGTGATGCCTCATGTCGAGTACAGCTGGACTGATTTTAATCAAATTTTATATTGGATGCACCTACTCATCTACGCTATTTACAAGATGTCATCTGAAGCTGTCATTCACAATCTGATAATTTAGAGTAATAGCAGAAAATCCCAACTGGGATGATCATGAATAGTGACAAGGTAAGAATCTGAAAGGAGGCTTTCTTTTAAGCTGACTAACCACAGCAGTAGACAGCGTCGTTAGATAACACCAGAATCAGTCAAGCTAATTTCAAGGACGGGTTCAACAAAAAGGAAATATACTATGAAAAGCAACTGGAGGAGTTTACAACCGCACTGATCGGCATTAACTGTCTATAATGGCTCAAGTTCTGTAGCTTTCAATGCATCCTCCTACCACCGAGTTTATTTTCTTTGCTGGCTGCGTGAAGCCTGAAGCCACGTGCCGTGCATATACGTACGTACGAGGCAAGTACTACCGAAGAAACGTTCTGTTATACTCACAACGAGGCAACGGATTTAACCTTGCCCATTTATTAAATCATACACGCCCAAAACAAAGTCACGTGTAAAAGTATGGCGCAAGGAATGGATGGAGGAAATGCCCTAAAAGACTAGAACATAATTATATACTTACATCTAAATATTTACACTATCCTAAAAAGGGGCAGAGCTTAATAACCAGTGACGATGTTCATGGGCCGATCCACGTAATATACTACACGGTGGTTAACACTTCTATTTAGGATTCTGAAGGTTCCCGGTTCGAATCTCAGCTAGGAGATCAACTAAAGCGTTTTAGTTTAGTTGCTACTGAAAGCAGTCCTCCCAGATCTTCGAAAATAATCGATATGACTATCTCATGAAAAATAACATGCTTCGAGTGGTCTAAAAAAATTGTCTTGGATAATACGATCAGTGTGATTACTTGATCCGAATAATACATGCGTATAACCATAATCGACTTAAAATAAAGCTGTATATTATTAATACGTTATATAATATTAAGTCTCCACTTAAACTACTGAATGGGAAAACTCTGTGAAGACAGGTTTCCAAAACAGAATACGGATCGAACCTTTATTTCTAAATTAATCTAAACTATTAAAATAATAAATGCTTAACACTATCAGCATATACTATTCACCCGTCACGAACACCGATGCCCATGTTAATTTTATGTGTAGTAAAGCCGTGTGGACTTACATGTAAATACTACCGTTGTGGAGGAACACACTGTCTCCATCTTTAGTCCTGAAGAATTGTACAGTGTGTTCCACCACAACATTGATATCTATCCACAAGTTCACACGACGTTTTTATCCATAAAATAAACATCTCAAATTTCACAAAGTAAAAACATCAACACTGAAGTAATGAATCTTTAGCCTGTTATGTATAAAATTTATTCTGCTTTTTTAGGAGCAATTATTTTTTATTTGCATCTGACGTCCTGCGTGTGGTAACGTAAGGCTCAGTGCCGCTTACAGCCAGTGTGTTTGGAGACACTGACTCTTAACATAGACGAAAGAAGTCCGAAAATAAAAGCTTTCGTGTCGATACAGCGACCACTAGTTTTCAAATTTTAAATATTTATTTCACATTCACCCAACGAATAGACTAATATATCAAAACGCATTAGCAAGGTTCAGATATACGTACACACAGGAAGTTGTAAAGCTCTGTGTAGCTGGTCGCTCCGAGAGAGAACTTTTACACCGCTGGCAAGAACTTATCTCGGAATAGATTTTATTGACAAATTCCTTCTCTGAGTAGCCTACACTCCGTTTTGATGCGTGTTATGACAGCTATGGATATCAATCACATTCACAATACCGGTACTAAGAAGTATAAGTCAGCATCCTCTATGTTTCCGCACGATGATGAATTATGCGGTCCATCTTTGTCACACTTGAAGCCTGTTTGCTCATCCTGGTACGGGACAGCGTGTGACAAGAACAAATGAGGTGTGATACGTGCATTTCCTTCTTCTGCCATCGGATCGCAAGCGACCAACTGGTTCATATGTTCATACGTTGATAACATCAGCCTGTCTTCATACACAGACGTCTACTGCTACAATCCAGACAGCGCTACGAACCGTAGTAAGGAACTAAGGTGCATTTTGATTCATTTTCCCTCCCTTTTATAATGCGAACACTCGCCAGCAGTAAACACCTAAGTTTCTACAAGAGTGAATTCCATGGTCGCTAGCATACGAGCGATCGATGCCTGTAGACTTTGCGTTGCGTGCCTACCTGAATGGCAATCGGGTCATCCACCCTGCGGTTTACCACTCCCCTTCTGTGAAGGGAATAAAACTGCATTGGGTAGGGCGAAGAAGTAACTGCACACAACGCACAGATAATTGCTTCAAAGTGCACTAACATACAAAGATAAGTGTTATAAATATAACTTCCTTCTCGTCATGTTAGAGCTTAGAACCCGTTCTAACTAAGAATTCCGAGATAATTAATTTTTACTACTATGGCAGAACTTCTTGGATGAGAGGTAAGCCCATATAAAGGTCTTTACAATCACAGACATGGATAATTATAGCCGCGAACAATATTCGATCCCGTGATACCAGTTTACTGAAACTTGTTGAAGTTTTCGTTACGTTTACTATAACACTCATCGAGATGAAGTTTTGTTGATATTTCCTTTGTGATTATGACGAATCTTATATTTCAATATCAATAAATGAATAACATTTCATCCCTTAAACTCTCCCGTTAAAACAGATTTTATTAATTAATCCAAGAATTAATTAATAATCTATCATCACTGCCACCAGCAGTAACTTCAGTTCTGGCCTGTTCGGTCTGGAGCGGATAGCTCGTCATACCTTGAACTGATGACGTATCGTAAAGAACGATCTCAGAATAACTACACTAAGGGAACCTATTGACGGTATTGGCAGAAACACGCCTCAGCACATAATTAGGCGTGTTTCTATTTCACGTGGAAGCGTCAAATATATACCTTCGACCCACATTTCTAAGCAGACTAAAACAGCAGAATACGTTTTCAGACCCCGAAACTGTCAGAGGCAACAAAATCAAAAATATAAATTGTCTCAGAACATAGCAACTCATCACTTGCATATGGTAGTCGTTTCAATTTCAGAACATGGACTATATATAATAAGCATCAGACAATGGATAATTACTTCTTTGTTTATTCAAAGGCTGCTTGTCAAATGCAGGATTAGCTTCGGATGAGAAATTTAATTATAATAATTATGGAGCTGGTAACTCTATAAAATATATCGTCGTCTTTCTCATATTATTATCCTTAATCTTCCTTGGAGGAAATTAGTAAAACCACAAAGAAGCAGTCAGGGCATCCATTTGATGGCGTCTAAAAATCCATATCTGAAAATGACATTCTAACACTAAAGTGCAAGTAAAATCTTCATGTCCATAACTCTAGTCATGGAACAGTAATCACAAAGAATATTTAGAAAGTATTGATACATCATTATGGTTTAACGATCCCCATATACTTGACAACAATTCGATAAAATGTGTAACTTTATAGTAATGTAATGAACCGAATAAGGAATGGAATATGAAAACAAATAAACCTACAACATAACAAAACGGAACTTGGCATTTTAGAAAGGTTTAATGCTTGTTGACATTTATGTACTACGTCGTATTTGAACAGCTTTAATGGCGTGTTTGTGACTTTCTTACACAAAGCGAAGAGGGAACTACCGACCCAGTGGAGATCTCAGAGTGTCCTAGTTTCGCGTCTCATAGATTACTGTGAAGCTTAAGTGGACGAGAGAATTAACTCAGAGCGCATGTCTAACTCATATCCTGACATCCAGGGATTATAATCTGTAGACTCCTTAAAGCGAACACCTAAAATAACCAAATGTAGTGGACAAAATCCAAATTCACATCTGACCGTATCTGAAGATTTTAGTATGAGATTCCTGAACAAAATTCTTACACAGCAAAGTGCTATAGTGGCAAGGCTCTTTTGGGATGTTGCACCGTGTAGTCTGATAGACACTGACTGAAGTTTAAAGGGGGATTACTGCCTCAGTCATCTTCGTTCTTATATTCTTTGCTTCTCGTAGCAACCATCAGCTGATTTGTCAACGCGTGAGCCTTCTCTTATTTCTCCACAAGAAATAAAAGGGAGAGTTACCGCGTGATTACACGTATGGGCGTGTCTGTTGGCGACTGACGACTTCCTCTCTCCGTCTTTCCTGTTTATTGATTATGACTGTTTCAACCACCCCCAATGTGACTACCAAGTACATCAGACAGTTCTTACATTATGGGTCCAGTAGAAAGGGCTGTCCCAATCACTGGATCGTCTCAAGAACGTGCCCCTTCATGTGAATAATAGAGCAGTTTTCAGCTACCGTGAAGTAGTGATCTACTTGACCAACAAACAATCAGTACAAAATGTAATATACCATCATCAGTACCCTTTAATTCCGTTCAATGACTAATGTCTTGTTCCATAACGGTCTGTCAGACACGGCGGATCACTGGCTGCAAATCTATGCAAATCACAAGGGTAATATAATATTTTCTCGATTTTAATACGCAGCCGTGAATCACAAATAGATTTACAGGGAACAAAGACACTATATCGATTCTCAGCCGCCATCAAACGTAAGCCGAAAACCGATTTCATGAATTGTAAAATGTAAACAAAATGCCCTAAAATATTAGAAGCACGGTATTCTACACTAATCTTCAGTGTGTTTGTTACTTACTTTAGGCCTAATTACCAACGGTACTACATCCCAAAAGACATCCATCTTCAACTATAAACTCACAATTTTCTGTTTATGAGCATCACAGCTACAGCTGGAATACAAAGGAGAGGCCTATAAACATGATCTTCTTTCGTGCGTTCCCCTCCTTTACAAACAAAGAAAATTTCTCACCTGTTTATAAGAATCTAACGAGTTTCATTATTGTTATTATTATTATTACCAGCGGCAGCTGTAACCCTTCTTCTCGGCGGAGATCGATATACGAGGTGCGATCGGAAAGTTTCCAGACTGTGTTACGAGGTGCGATCGGAAAGTTTAAAGACTGTGTCAATAGAGGGCGAACCGGATGTAGTACGAGCTTCTGCCGCTAGGGGGTGCGGCCTACTTTCATAGTGAATCAGTGTGCCAGCCGGCATCATCGAATTAGCATTTGTTTCCTTTCTAAGCTCCGTCTGACTTCTTCCACTTCCCAAAGATGAAAATTCAGCTAAAGGGAAGGATATTTGAGACGATAGAAGAGATTCAGGCAGAATCGCAGATGGTGCTTGACAGGCTGACAAAGAAAGATTTCCAGGGATGCTTCCAGGCTTGGAATTTAATACCTGAGATAAGTGTACGGGTTTTTATAGGCGCAGTCTTGAAACTTTCCGATCGCACCTCGTAAGTGTTTCAGTACGGTCTTCGAAAGCACGCATTACAGCAACAGAATACTACAGAGTGGCACAGAATTAATTAATCAATTTAATGTAACTAGATTTTTTTTTATTTTATTTTCCCCTTTTTATTCTTAAGTAATAAAGTAACGGTTTGTGAAATTATTATGAGCTCCCATACAGGCCACCAGCATGCAGCAATCGTTAAAATGTTATTTCGCAAACAATTGCCCTATTTCATCACGCGGTAAGAATTTCGCAGAAATATTAACACCCAAAAGACTGCAGCGAATCCTGATGCTGGACTTACATCTTTTCCCGAACAATATTCAGTTGGTGCAACAATTTCTGCCAATAGATTATAGCGTGCTACTAGAATACTCCATCTCTGTCCTACAGGTGATTAAGTATGCGCCATTGTGTATGTCTTCGGGACAAAAGCAGAGCGCTCAGTATCATACGTCAGACTGAAGATTCCGACAGTCAACGCTGTACAATTAATTTCATGCACGTAACATTTGCGAAGATAAAATAAAACTGTCAAATTAATGTCATATTTATAAAAGAGATTCTTCCACTGTTGAAAATAGTCAATACTGTGCACGCTGGTACATACAAATCTCAGATTGTTATGTAAATAAATTCAAAATATTACTTCGGTCATCAGGCCATTTATCAACTGTTAGGCCTCTTCAAGCTAAAACTCCAATTCCTAAAATGTCATCGTAAAACTTAATTGTGCAAGATGTTCAAACTTCTCTTCTAAACTTTTGTGAAATATAACTCTGAATGTGTTAAGGCCGGTATCTCACGACATAATCTAAAAATTTTATGCAATATTTTGATCCTTTCAGTCCTAACATTCGTATTTTCCGTTCGTACTAAAAGAAAAAATAAAGTTTTCTCACTCACAATCAAATGCTGGGATTCGTATCTATTAATACTGGACACAGAAAACGGCCAAAGTCGTTTCGCCGTTACGTCTCGGCAACTTCTCCGACATGACTGTCGTGAGGTGTAGTCTAAACACAGTCCATAGGCGCACAGGCCTTATCTGAAGAATTAAATACACAATTGAAATAGAAATTTACGAGAAGGCGAGACTGATCCCTAACTCAGAGAATGACGAGAATTACGCGCTTGGCGTAGGCTATATTTTGCCCGTTCCCCCCATTTATAACTCACAATCAACTTCAGTCTTTCCAATAAATCCTGCAGTAAATTCCGGAACTAATGAACTAATAAATCAGGACGTCTTAACGGAAAGTTACTACAGTTTAAAAGTCACTACGAATACAGAAACATGTTTTTTTCCACATCTTGTAATTTACAACAAATGTTCACATTCTTCAGAAGGAAAATGCAGGAACGATACAATACATGTTGCATGCCCTGTGTTCATACTCGCACAGCAAGTTTTTTTTTTAATCTCTTAAAATTCTGTTTGATAACAGGAAGTCCTGTTAAATATTGTTAAGTTATGGTAGGATACAACCGAAGTCTTATCTTCTCTTAACCTTGTATTTTAAATGTTGTCGCCAAAATAAGATGGTAATCTTTCAGGTCCATCTGGTGTCAGACATCTTACGACAGATCCAGTGACGTTAAAATCTGCATTCTTGAGTTAACTAGTATGTTGAAACTTTACGTAACTTTCTTTATTCATGGTGACAACTGAAATATTAAGTAATGTGTGGGGGCTAAGAACAAATTTTCTTCCCACCTCGTTTCGTGAAGTGATGAGAATTTCTTCGCTAACTCGTTGATTAAACTGTTGTGGTTACGGCCGGACGTCACAGATATCAAACAAGATAATTGAATCACCCAAATATAGCGCCATAAAGTCATTTATGAGCGTCAACGCTGCTATTTATATATTTCTACAATGCAAACGTAGCTCGCAATTTCATTTTATGTGCTTTCAGCTCCTTCAAATTTACTGCAGATTTTACTCGGACTACGATGGATAGCACATGAATATGAATTGCAATTTTAAAGGAAAAAACTCTCTTAATACAACATTTCATCATCCACGAATATTCAATCTGAAGCAAAGAAAGTGTGTTTAAATTTGTCCGTTACTGTCCTGTATCTAAGCATGACGCCATGAAGGCATGCATGGAATGTAAGATAATGCACGACGCACTTTAACGTTGACACGAGGTGCAGATCAGTGATCAGCTTCACGCTTTGCTCATATTTAATCCTGTTACTTCATAAGAATTTTGGGTTATCCAAAATCTTTCTACAAAGATAAATTTAAGCAAGCCTTCTAAACCAAAAATGCGCTCCTATGTGGTGGAATTTACATAAAAAAGACAATAATGGCATGAAATTAAAGAAGAATTTTAACAATGTATAAAAACGAAATAAATTAAAATACTCAGGAACTCGAAACAACAAGAAAGGAAGAGGCGAAAAAGTGGTCTTACTATGAACTTCGACTTAATCTTCAGTCCCTGCACTTCAGTTGATTTTCATATCTTAGTACAAAACAGAAGGAAAATTAATAATAATATTTGGCAGTAATTACTCAAGAAGATCTGAAGAGGCAATGGAAGTAAAAGGGAATAAAGAGAAACAAGCAGAATGTTATCACAACGGAAGCAGAAAAAGTGAATCTGTGAGTCAGAGGCATAGGTAAACAAGCCGGTACAATTATCTGCCCATCCGAATACCGAAAACAAAATAGGGGTTTAATTACGTGTTACAGCGCCGACAGCGCTTGTAAGCAGACTTAACAGAGAAATAAACTTTAAATATCTTCCCGTCATCTAAATTGGAGGACGACTGAAATCTCAGAGGGGGGGCATAGTTTCTGTATCACACCAAAAAGAAAAAAAAGGGTTCGTACAAAATCACACCAAACCCCAGGGCGGCCAGATTTTCATATCTTCATATAAATTACAAGCATTCACGAACTCAGCTTTGTTGTGAATAAATGTATTGGAGCCACAACAAACTTCATCAGACCGTAGCGTAATCAAACGAATTGCTTAAGGTGCTTTAAAACCCACACTTCTGCCGTATAAAGAACATCCAAATAGCTCATTGTCGTCGACAATCAAGTCGCTCGTGTTGACACAGCAGCTTGATTGAATTACGGGGTGCTGCGTTGGTGCCAGTCTCATGTTTGTCTTCTTGGTGAATCGACACTGGCCGCTCTGCACACAAACGACTCACAGCGATCATTAGGGCGTACAGCATGACGCGAGACATTAACTGCTGCGAGGTTTGTAGAGATGCTCATGAGGACAAAAGCTGCCCTATTGTAGCCGTCACCAAATTGCATGCTTTAAGGCCACGGAAGGAATTCAACTCTCTCTCTCTCCCACTTCTCCCCTTTCAGTGTGGCTCTAAGTCAATACAGCAGCGTTTCTAGCTTTGCTACTCTGCGAGTTCTGAGCTGTCATCATCAGCCTGGGCTCCGCGGTTCGTGTTCCAACGTTGTACTTTTTTCTGCGACCTTGAAGCAAGCAGTTTGGTGACGGCTACTTACAATGCCAAATTGTAACTATAACTGCAGATCAAATTTCAGTCACAAAATGGATCAAAACAGTGATCAGCGAAGCATTACGTTCATTCATTTATTCATCCATTCAAATTTGCGGTAAAACCCTATTCCGACACCACTTCATATCGTTCACATACATTTTTCCATCACCAGGTTGATCCTATGTGGCACAACTACCCAGAAGGCAGCCATCATTATAATCACACCGCGAGAACCTGAAATCGTACAGTTAGACATTCCCATCCCCGGGATTTAAAAGTAACATATTAATTGTCCATGCAATAATATGAACACACTTAATGGCTGTGGTAAGTAGGCTTCCTAGAAACTATTGCCTTATACACTCAGTTGCACAAACATTCATCACGCGAAAATCCCCCAGCCATCCCTTGTCAACACAGATAACAGCCCACAGGGAACCATCAATGGCTGACTGGTCATCTTCTCCACTCAGCAAACGGACTCTCGATGTTTATTGCCGGGAAGTCAGAGAGAGACAAACGGCTCTGACTTGCTCGCTGCAGACGAACCCATGTCGTAATTGCCTCAAGTCACGCACAACAACCCTTAACCCATAACCTTATAAAGGGCAATACCTAGCTGAAAAATATTAATGAAATAAGGGGAAACATAAGTCTTGTCGTACCGTAGAACATAAGATACTGAACGCAAGGTCGAAATTAAGTACTTCCATGAAATCTCACAATGTATCAGACCAACCACGAGCCTAGTACAAGCAGTCTTAAGCAAGCACACACTTCCATTCTCACGTCATATGTAGTGTGGTACAGAAAGATAAACCTAAATGTACCCATTTAGGTCTCCTTGCTGAGAATATTCCATCTTTGAAAGTTTAATTTCTCGCTCTTTGTACAAAACATCTGTTTCTTAATACATTTTAACGATACTTTATCGATGAAGTAGCTTATATAGAGCAGAATGCAAACATAACTGACAATAACAAATAATAAAATAACAGATAATGATGCTGTATTTGTGGTTGAAACATTGGTGTTCACAAAATTTTGCAGAGAATTTTATTATTTTTGTTAATCGCTCGCTTTACCATAAACCTGTATTTCATTCAGATATACACTGAAGTTATAATTCGTAAAATGGATTGCTCTGAGCCCATAGTTCAGTACAGCGTGTAACTACTTTCCAAATGGAACTAACACAATATACTATGTTTGTAGTTAAGGGACGGACACAAAGTTTTAGTTATTGTTTTAGATAATAAATCAATTACAGATTTATTGCTGTTAGCATTCGCTACGTACATAACATAAACCCACGTTTGCGTCATACTGAGAGTGGGTCAATTGAACACCAAACTTTGAATGTGTGACGATACTCTTCAAAAATACAACACAACCAGATTCTCATCTCCACACTCTTACTATATTCAATCGTTTAGAAATATCCTAGTTTAGATATTATTTATACGATCACTTATTAATAAGTTATGCAATTGCGCTGCAAAATGTACCAGTTATCACAATATCCTTCAGTATTTTAATGAGACCATCTTTTTAACGTATTCGAAAAAATCAAACGTATCATATTAAATGTCAATACATTTGAGCCTTTCTTTTTCATTTTATATTACAAAATATAGCCTATCTCCTATCGAATCTGTACTATGGGCTATGCCCCCGCGGTGGAAGTGATTTAGCCGTCGCGTAAAACTGACCTCTCCCCTTCATAATGTACCGAAGTTAAAGCTACAGAATATTTTATCGGCCAAGAATCAGTGATTATTAAGGGACCACTACACGCACAATATTAATTACAGAATAAATATTTTGCGATTTCCTATCCCTTACACAAATCATTCAACGCTGCGCAAACATCATTTTGCAATACTGACTTATAGGGTTAACTGAACTCGAAAATGATTACCAAAAAAACATAAATAAGTATTATCTTAAGTACTGGTGCTAAGGAAGAGAATAGAAGGCAAAGGACAAAAGAGTGATTTAAGAAGCGACGCTCTGATGATGGAGGCAGCAAGGACATCTGAAACGTCGGTAAACTTCTACCATGCTACAGGGTGCAACAACCCAGAAGACAGCCATCTTTAGACACGCTCGGTGAAAACCTCAAATTCTACGTTTCAGAGGTCCTTGCTACCACCATCGTCAGGGAAATCGTCGTGAAAACACCAATTTCTACTGGTGCAAGGCTGTTTCCACAATATATCTCAAACCGTAATCGCCGTGCAAACCTTCAATGCTGTTCCTAACTGCGCTAATCCGATAGTGTTCAATTAACATCACACGCGCAGAGGCTGGTTTAGACGTCCCTTAACCAGCTGTCACGAGAAGAATAATTAATGTACCAGAAGTACGAGCGTAATATAACAGAACTGTAAATACGGCAGTTTCGATAATTATTTTCTGTACTGCCTAGATTGCAGAAGTCAGAAACATTTATCTCCGAGCTCCCAATTGATACAGAAGAAGGATCACAGAGGAGCTGAGGTTAGTGGGAGACATAAAGAGGAGTTTTTGTGCGGAGACAGAAGACTGCTTCTGTCGACGTTTTGTTGCAACATAAAATGGACGTTGGTGTTAGGGCAGTGAGAAATGGATGCATTAACTCCAGAGCGAGTGTTTTTTCCACAAAATAAAAGAATGCCAGTTGCCTTGTAGCATCACTGTGGCAATTGTCTGCACCAGATATTACCACGAAATCTGTTTCAGCTTCCTCTGCGATAAAAGTAATTTGGTTTCTTTCACTATATTGTCCATAAACAATCCACAATTTGGTTTATGTTGTAAGAATGCTCTCTGGAGATTGTTCATATTACGTATATATAGTTAGTTTTCAAGTAGAACATTAAGGAGGGAAATAAAATACTCTTTCAAGCTCGTTAACCATTTAAACACCAATGGTAAATATACGTACCGCCTACTTAACAATCAGTAGCTCTGAATTTTGTACATATCGGTTTCAGAAAAATCTCAATGTAAACCGGGATCATTTCCTTAAATACCATTAACCAATTTATCTTTATAACTGTGAAGTGTTTTCTTTGCGGTACGGACTGAATCATTAAATAATATTTAGAGAAGTTTCGGCTTCAAAGGATTCAACAAACCCAATTCTTCTTGCAGAGAATCTAATAAAGCTGGGTCTGTGAAAAACATTCCAAGGATTCCTAAAGATTTTTGTGGAAAGTGAACTGTTTTTACACAAATTTCCTCTCATTCGTTTATTACCTGAAAATGGGAAGAAGGCCAGTTTCCGAAATAATATCTTTACACTATGATGAATTTTGAACTGTAGAACTATTTCATTTTCATGCCACAATTTATCTTGAAACTTAAAGGCCAAGATTACAGCTTAAGTAGTTAATCTATTTTAATTAACCAAAAGAGCTTTTATGACCCTGTACAAGAAAAGCGAGATGGCGGGCATTTGGGAATGACCTTTCGCCGTTATCTGCTTCAGCGGCTTAAGAGAACATTTTATCGTGTACCTACTACAAAAACTCTGCACGCGACAAATAAACCGAGATTTATCCATTATTAAAGGAAATTCCACTTGAACATGTCTAGCTGTTTAAAACTCTTTTTACTCAACTTATTTCCACCACGACACACGCTATGGCTTCCATATTATCTGCACGCTTTACCACGAAATAATTTCCTATGGAAAACATCGGAGAAACACATAAGGTGCAAAAAAATCTATCTTTGTTGATTTACAGCACAGTCTCCAAAATTAAATATATCAATATTTTCGTATTACCAAAACATTATTACAGTAAAAATAGCTTGTCTGCTGGTTTTTTCTCCGTGTAGTCTTGTAGAGGTTTACGGACGTTTCAGAGGTGCTTGCTGCCTCCATCATCAGGGCGAGGCAGCAAGCACCTCTGACACGTCGGTAAACTTTTACCAAACTACACGGCTAAACAACCCACAAGACAGCCACCTTTATAATAGCCGCCGTGAGAACCTAAATAGTCACCTTATTTCAATGATAAAATTAAGAAATACAGATTAGGCACGACTTGTACTACACATGGGCTAAGTAATAAGTGCATACAACATTTTTTAGCCCAGAACCTCAAGATAATATGATATCTAATTATAGATGACTGAATAACGTTGAAAGGGACTTTTCAGAGGTGCTTGCTGCCTCCATCATCAGGGCGAGGCAGCAAGCACCTCTGACACGTCGGTAAACTTTTACCAAACTACACGGCTAAACAACCCACAAGACAGCCACCTTTATAATAGCCGCCGTGAGAACCTAAATAGTCACCTTATTTCAATGATAAAATTAAGAAATACAGATTAGGCACGACTTGTACTACACATGGGCTAAGTAATAAGTGCATACAACATTTTTTAGCCCAGAACCTCAAGATAATATGATATCTAATTATAGATGACTGAATAACGTTGAAGCTTATCTTTACAGACATAGTGTAAAAGTGCTATCTGGATTTAAATAGATCAGAATGCAGTCCACTAGACTGCTGACGGACTCTTGTTAATATGGTAACGAATTTTGATGTTTCATAAAATGCAGAAAATTTGATGATTATCTTAACAATTATCGTCTATGAATGATTTCAGTAATGTCTTAGAATTAAAATATAATAGCTGGCAGCTCTTCACGATTCCGAAAGAAAACCCGTTTAAGAACAACCCTGACCTACAAATAATGCGGGCTATTATTTTCCCCAGTTAATACGTCGTTGTAGGTAAACTCACTCATCGTCCGTATGTTTGCCGTCAACCTAGTAACTCTTTTGCCAGATGATGGAAATGTATAAAATTTGCTGAAAATTTAATGGAGAATATCCCGCTTACATATAAACTTCATACTGCCAACCCATCAGCAATACGAACACGATGTATGCCCGAGGTTCGCTGGCACCGCAGTCATCTTTTTCCATAATTCAGATATACAAAATGGCGGAGGGTGATTGCATTTCGAGCAACGCAAATTCATTGAATGTTTGTATAAATTTTTTAGGGGCATCCTGTATACTATTATATTCAACAAATCCGCATCTTTTAGAAGAAATAATTCTATAAACCAATGAATGCGGTTACAATGTTAATGAAAATAAAATGATGGAAATTAGAAAGATGTCACACTTATAAACCCATATTATTGTGGAATACTTAACTCCTTTCTTTTATATATATATATATATATATATATATTAAATTAATCAGTTGCGTGAATTTCAGCCTCGCACGCAAGTGAAGAAAATATCCCCTTCTCCCACTATCTTGTTCCCTTTTGCTGGTTATAAACGTCGCATGAGAAATATCTTAAATTAGGATCGTCTTAATCTCCAATCTAGCCTCGCACCAAAGGTTACACGTCAGAAGCTGTAGTAATTACACTCAGTGCATTAAAGTTAAGAGTTCGAAACCGGAATAAATTATTCTATCATTCTGCATAATACTGTGCATAAACCGAAGAAGGAGTCTCTAATGAACGTACCTTCCAAGTCACTTAGCAGCTTGATAAACTGAAGTTATTTCACATATTTTCTCCCGTCGCACATCAGAACTGTACGTACTGAAGTAATCCTACTGAAGTTCTAATTTATGTTTTAAGTACTTGTTTATTTATGGTTTATTTAACAACGCTTTCAGTAACTTCGAAGGTAAAGCGTGGATTTACAGAATGAGTAGCGAATATCGAAAAGGAAATGAAGCCATCGCGTCCTTTTTAAGGTAACGTACTATACGAGCTGTTTCCAAAAGGTCCTGAGCAAAGCCACGATATATCTCGAGGTAACCGGTCTCCGGGTCGAGATTTCAACCCGGAACCGCCCGAAAATTATACGATGAGTACTAATTCACTTCTAGTGGCGTCGCATTCGGAAAAAAATACAGAAAACAGCCCAAATCACATGGGTATATTCAACGCGTTCACTGAAAAGTGACAGTGCTTAGCGTGGAATATATCACCACAGAAGATGGAGGCAGTTATGTTCCTCCAAAACGTTTCTGCCTGCCACCAAGACCACTCCAAGTTATAACCCCGAAAGACGGACATCGACATTTTCACCGCTGTGAGAAACTCAGGCTTCATAAAGAGTGTTGTTATAGGATATGAAGTTTCAGCACTAACAAGCACGATATTGGACACTAATCTCAGCCACTTACACCCTCCTCCTATCCCACAATTTACTTCTTAAAGATCCAACTTAATCAATTATCGCGCCATTTAAACTGACTGCATCGAGACGCTATGAGGCAGTTACTTTAAACGCCCTTTGGGTTGAGTTCGTTAAGCGAGGACAGGCAGTTTTAATTTAACGACGTTATGCCGCATTAGGTGCGGCAGAGGGCAAACTTCAAGACGCAAATCAACATTTCTCTTTACAAAACACACCATGTGAAAAATGTGAAAAGATAATCTAGAAAAAGACTATCGATATTAACAACAAAATTGTTTATCTTGAAATTAGTCCAGATCTTCAACGTAAATCTCCCTATTTTTATCAACCATTTTTGTTTCAAATAATCTTATTGGCGTGCTGTCACTGTCTATTTTCTGATTCATTTCGTTAGTAGTCATTAATATTAAAATAACTATTACTTTAATACGGCTACAATGCATTCAAGCATCGTACCAGCCACATTCATATCTGACTGCCTTTAGCACATGGAAAATGCCCCAGTACCCATTGGATTGGAGGCTGTCAGGAGTCAACGTTACGGAAATGGTGATAAAAGAAACAATTAAAAAGCTGATCCCGGTAAACAGATCTCTGCTGTGTCGAATCTGCAGTCAGACTGCCTGAATAATTACGACACAAGATTGCCGATACAAGAAAAAACATCAAAAAACTTGGAACAGCTTTGAGTCATACTATAAATATAGGAAACTGCGAACAGAATGGAAATAAAAACAAGAAACCGACTGGCTACCCTCCAAAATAACTTAAATTAAGCCCTCCGAATTAATGTTATTGATTTAATTTGTTTAATTACGCAGGAAAAATAATTTCATAAAAGACTTCAAGCAAGGCATAACATTTAAGTACGTTCCCCTGCAGCTTTTACGGTTATTTCTGGGAACTGTTGCTACAGCCAAATAGTAGAAACACAGAGATCACGTTCACCCATTCTCCAGGAGAGCTTAGAGTAACTGGAGACACCAGCTATAACGGGGAACCAACACGCTTTTGGCATCTGCCTAATGAACGATAACACTATCGCACATTATAGGGTTGTACGAGAATTTCAGTGTTTACAGATAACAGTGGTATATGTTGAGTAATTATTAGCACACAACCTAGGTGTCTCACGAAAACGCCATTTATTTTAACGTCCCTGCTAGGGATTTTGTAGTTTGGAGAACAGGAAATTTCTCAGAAACTAGAAGCCAACAGAAATTATAAATCGTATTATAGGAGTTGCCTGTTTAGAAGCTGTATGTAGTACAAAAGGATAAAGTGCTTATGCTATAGGATTATAGAATTAAGGTGAATGTTGTTTAGTTAATGCGTATATTCCTAAAAGTGTGTTTATATTACACATACACTAGTAGTAGATAAACTCCTGATGATGGAGGCAAGCAGCAGCTATGAAACGTCAGTAGACTTCTACCAGACAGCACACTCCAGCATCCCAAAAGAGTCATCCCAGGATGTTTTCCAAAGTGAGGGCTTTACGGAGTTCCTATTTCTCCAAAAGACAGCAGCAAAATAAATCCGGGCATCTCAATTATCCATCATTTCAATTTCGTTTTACCACTTTCTTCCCTTATCAAGCGCCAACGGATAATTTCATCAACTGATATAGCGTCGTTGAATAACCAGCAACTATATAACACGATCATTCATGTATTAATTTCCTAACTCGGGCACTTAAAAGTGAACAAATTATTGCAGTTTTACCGCCTGAGAGAATACTGTGGTCTTATTTACATGTTATACGGTGAAGGCAAAGTTCCTAGGCCATTAGTATGTCTGGGATTCATCGAGGTCCGTCATAGCTAAATACTTTTTTATTTACAAAATATTACAAATATCCACACGACATGAAAGGTTCTATATTTGTTCATTTGGTCTAACATATTTTAAATCGGCAAAGCTAGCTCTGTTACCAACATAGATACTGAACAAGGGTAAGGCATCAACATCCAAAATTCCTTTATTCCCGACAAAGTTTCCTTGTCGCTCAACGCGCGGACAGTTTGTATAGTCCTACAGAGCCGATTTGGACATTTTAGTGAAGCCAATAATCGAAACTACTCTTCTAGGGATGCAATTTCGAACTTTCACCAAAATTCCTGTTATTCAACCGCCAACACAATTATGCAAACCGTTTGTGGAATTGGTTTACTTTGTTTCATTTGATAAAAGGTCTGGCGTACGTACATTCGGAATTACTGTTTCGGCAAATGATTAACCCGTTTGGGCTGAAGCGTCCAAACAATATCATATTTCCTAGATTTTAAGATGCGCCCTTTATTTAGTACTAGATTTTAGAAGAAAAATACGTATATTACAATAGAAATTTTCAATATTCAGACATAAAACTTCTTTGAATTAATACTTTCTAAATCTTCTATGTCGCTGTCTTTGTGTATGTTGTACCATAGACGCCATTACATTTAAGACGAGACTCAATTTCAGAAATTTTAAAATGTGAAAAAGTGCGGCTTTCAATTGATGAAATGTGGTATTTAAATAATTCAGTCCACAACACTTCCCCATTACAAGTTAATACTATTTAAGGAATTAATCACTGTTTACACAGAATCATACGAAACCCCCCAAAAAAGTACTACAGCTTTACTTACTGTTAAAGCAGATGGTGCATATGGTTAAACACTCAGCTCTAAAGGATTAAGTCGCTAGTCTACCATTTCAACTGGCGGTTTCTTTCACCTAGATCAAAATATTCTCAGCTCCTTCAATTTGTTTTCGTTTAATGTAAGATACCAAGTATCATACAAAACAAGGAGAAAAATTTGTAAGCTTGGTTATACATAAATTCCAAAGGTCACTTTATACGCAGTCTGTCGTTTTAGTATATTGGGGCGGATTATTACATTATTTCTGCAACAACTGATATTCAGTTTTGAAGATACCGAAGACAAACATGCGCTTGAAAACAATTGCGTAGATTTATTTTACGAGGTTTGAACAGCAAATTTCATAAAAACTTTCACAATAGGTAACCGGTAATGGAAGTCTGAGGCTTTTATCCATAAGTAATTTCCGTTTTACTCTTTTACAAAGCCACCATCGGTACAATGAACACCATTGTAAGCATAAAAGACTGATTCGAAGCCTTAAACCTTCTCCAAAGTAGGTTCCAGCCCGTGCCATAGTAACACAAATGTAGTCAATCTGAGTTAAGAAATACTGGTAGTGGTAATTGTGGTAGCACTTATAGCACATGAAAAAGGTTAAATAAGACATGTAAGTAGCAAGATTCCCCGGGCATCTACGGTTGGTAACCTCACGCCCACTCGAGTTCACAGAGACTGCATAATTTCCTATGCATGACGAAATCTTGTTGCAACAGATGCAGGCAGCAACTGAGGTCAGATCAGAACGTCACCAACTCGCACTCAAAATCAAGTATTTATTTACTTACTTGCATGATTATTTCTTTAAGTCTTAGTTTATTATGTCAGCTATTTATTTACTACCGTATCTATTTATTTATTCAAGTATGCATTTATGTTTGTCCTGTTTCTTTATGTATTGTTACCTATTTGCTTAACTACGTATTTACCGTTTTCTTATTTATCTATATACTTTTAATTTATTTATTAATTCAGTCACTTTCTTAGTAATTGATTTGTGTTTGTGTGCATGTATGCATACATAAGTTTACTTTAAATTTTATTAATGTTAATTACGGTAATTTATGTTTTAATTTATGATTTATTTTATTTATTAATATCTCATTCTTGTAATCCTTTTAATTTATCCGTTTATCATTTATGTATTTACATGTTTCTTCATTTATCTGTTCTCTGAGTTATTTATGTCCCTATTTATTCATCTATCTACTTGTTTTTTATTTATCCTATGAGTATAATTTAATAACTGGCTTGTTTATACAGAATTTACTCATTCAAAAAAATTATTTGAATACTTAGTAGGGCAGTAAATTATCTGAATATTTTACGGCTCTATGTCAACTGCAGAGTGCCAATTTATGCACAGAAATGCGTAAGCCACCACATTAAAATAGCGTGTAAACATTTTGTTGGCTTCTGCGCTGTTTGAATATGCGGACAATCGTTCCACAGCGATTAACAGAAGCTGCCAATGAATTAAGGAGCATCACAGCCTTAAAGACGAAGATACATTTTAAAATGTATTGTGAAAGGAAAAGATATTTCTTCGATCCCCGAATGTTTGCCGTACGTAGAAACTATAAAGTTTTGTACACAGTATTAAAATAATTCGTAGAATAATACCTAGAAACTTTGCAGAAAACAACAATGGTTTATGGTATTATTTACATTTCCAAACAAATTATAACCTGAGGCAATGATTACCGTGGCGCCGAGCTGTAGGCAGTCAACTCTGGGTTCCAGAGAAATGCCCAGTCTCGCCTCGATTACTGTGATACTTTGAGTCAGACTTAATTTTGAGACAGTCTGTCAAGTACTGGCAGAGTAGGCTATGTTAAACAATAGGGAACTATAATCTAAGATGGCTGCCTTCTGGGATGTTGAGCCGTGTATTCTGGTAGAAGTTTACCGACGTTTCAGAGGTCCTTACTGCCTCCATCATCCACGTCGGTAAACTTCTACCAGACTACACAGCCCAATAACCCAGAAGACAGCAATCTTCAGACTCACAGCCATGAAAACCTCAAAATCCTACATCGTAATGTCTGATAATGATGGAATATTTTAAACATTTCATTATGATAATATGAAGCACTGTAGTTGAGTCGACTGGCATAAATATGCATTGTTACCCGATTTCAAGTATAGAGCATTTCGGTAATACGCCTCTTTGCATTTATTGACGCATGTTATGTTTAGTCTGATCTCCGCGTTCTAATAGCAGCTTTAAATTCAAGATCACGTTAAATCTTTCAAGAGTACAAAATAATGTATTTAAGGTTTCTCAGGGTCTGTATACAAGAACGTTTTATTTTCTTTCTTTATAAATGAACCTTAATCTGTTTAACCGACATATGTATTCAGATAGTCACTTGTTTATATTCCGTGTTCAGGCTCTGCGTGTCCCCCCCCCCCAAATCCCTCATATTGTGGCCTTAAGCAATCAAATTTACTGAATGGCCCAACGCTTCTTTCTAAACACCGTGTGAGTGTGTGTTTTAGGTCTCAAAGCCTATCCTAAGTCTTAGACACTTGAGCAGAATTCCTCTGCCAGGTTACTCGAACATTTTTCGACATTCATACTCCTTGGGCAGTGTAATAGGTCAGCCGCAAGACCTGTATCAACATAGGACGGACAGACAGACGAGGGCAAACTACCGTTCCTCGAGTGGAATTCAAACTCACGACCCCAGTGACCGCATTACCACCTATCTCGGCTTCCAAACAAGTAGAAATACGAATATAAAAACAACTGAATGTCTACATATTTGAAAAAGAACCTGTTTCATTCAACTAGACTTTCACATTTTCCACAGAGATGTGCATAATTTATTCAATATTTTTTTTCCATTGCAATAATAATTTTTCTTCTAATTTAGCTTACTGATTTTATTATTATTATTATCCCATCTATTCAACTTTATGAGGTATGTACTTCCATGTACCCGAGACAGACCTTGTCCCTAAGGTACATACGGCAGCAGCTATTTCCGAGATACATATTGTTTGTAGCAAGTGTCACATGTTATTATTATTTATTTATTTAGTGTTGTGTCTGACGACAGGTCCATATGAACAGGATCCTTCCATCCTTTTCTCGGACTGGGACCTGTTCATATACGTTCTTGGCAGATGATCCAGAAGTGGTTTGCCATTCCCTTCTTCTGTGTGTGAATGGAG
>NW_019059869.1:1486032-1498645 GCF_000696155.1 Zootermopsis nevadensis | reverse complement strand
CTGAGCGACCTGGAGACAGTTCCTGTTGCCCCTATAACTACTGGGATCACTTTTGCTTGAACTTTCCACATTCTCTGTATTTCTATGAGAAGGTCCTTGTATTTCAAGATTATTATTATTATTATTATTACCCCATAATATCTTTCAATGCAATGTGCAAGACTATGTACATGTAGAATTAAGGTTGTTTACACTCACTGATATATTTTGCCCTTTTACTATTATTTATTAACTTATTTTTTATTTTCCGGATTCCTTAGGACTTATTTTGACTAGCTATAAACTGTTGTAGAGCTATCTGTAGTTCTTATTGTACTTCCCTGAATTGTTTTTCTTTTTGTAACTTGTGTGTTTGCTTTTCTCTCTTTGTTTCCCTTTCAATGGTTGCCTGTAATTTAATTTTTCTTTTTGTATCGTGCGGTTCAATAAATTGTCCCCAATTGAAGTATTGTTGTTATTAGATAATTAAATAAATCAACTGTAGAAGTGTTCCACTGGTAAACACTTCAGCCTCCCAACATAACCTTCACTCCCTTACTATTCTAAGAAATGTTTTCCTTGTGAGAAACGTTAAATGTGCCAATATTTCGATTACTTCCACAAGAACACGAATTTTGTGGCAGTGTACGGGACTCGGATACTTAGGGAAACCAGAGGGCAGTAATAAATGATTTTAATGAAAAAGGTTCATCGTTGCATCTTGGATCCTGGCCCAATGAACTGAACCAACACCAAACACTTATAACACTAAACCTCAACTCACGCCGATTGCCTTATCGACGACTTTGGAGCTCTGTCTTCAGCAACGCAACTAATTCCAACCGACACGTTACCACATGTGCAAAGTTATGCAATAATTCTACAGAGTAGGTGAAAAGAAATTTGAACGATGGAACTGGATCACCTTGCCCTCCCTTCCCCAGGACCAATTTATGTCTGCGTCCTTTTCATTCTCATTCACCGTCTATTTTAGTTTGTTTCCTTTCGTTCCAAGTCTTCGTTATCCTTATTCCTTCTCCACACCTTCCTCTCTTTACTTTCCCACCCAGAATCTTCTTGTTGAAGTTAAATTTATTTCAATTTGTACGCCGTCTGTGAAGATGGTAACAAACCAGCGACATGGAATTTGTACACCTGCTCGTAACCGCCCGGTTGTCTGGGTCAACTGTTATTCGGGCATCGATTCTGATACGTGATGCAGCTCACTGTCACTGTTGTGCTTACGTCAACAAGTATTATCTTTGATCGCCCTGCCAATGGTAAAAGCATCAGCACACATCTCAGAAGGTAGCATACCGTACAGAAGGGACTTCAGTATAAGTTCCATTTTACAGATATGAGAGAATAGAGATCCGGAGTCGATTTGATCTGCCTCTGCCTTGGTCCTATCTCTGGAGACCGTCTGCATATGCTAAACAATCTTCTTGCACACCTCGATTCAGTAGTCCCAGCTAACTTCTGATTCGTCTGTTTCAGTACGAGGTCTCTACTCGCCAATGCCCGCTGTCGAAGTAGCAGTACCAGTGGACATCCCGATCTCTGAGCCGCTAGCAGTGGTACGAGCACTGTCCCTAGGGGCACGTTCGCCGTCCTACACCCTGGCAACGAAGGGGGCAGAGCACATATTCAGCTTGAACAAAGCTACGGGAGCGCTACACCTGCATAATAAGATCAGACTGCGCACTGCACAATACACAGGTATGAATTTTCTTTGTGTTCGGAACACAATGCAAGAACGAGGCCTCTTCTAACATGGCAACAACAGCTCAGTCAGTAACATGACTGTCCACGGATTGTACGGATTTGGTTCGCACCCCGACAGGACTGTAGAAATTCTTTCCTTTACAGCCACGTGGAGAACGTTCTATGCAACACCCGCGGGGTTCAGTCTGTCAGTTTGCTGGTTCGTAGACCGCCCCTTCATCTGTCAGACCGTCGTTCAATTACTTACTAAGTCTGGCATCTACTTTATGTGACATTCGCAACTATAACAATCAAGTATAAAATTCGAATAGCAGAATATTTGAATAGCAGAATATCTAAGTTTTATAGGAAGCGATGTATCCCTTCACTAGACTTCAGTTTATCAGACGTGAACCAGCCATTTCAAGTTGAAGCTCGTATAAATAATATTTAAGAACTCAGTCCATACCGCAAAGAAAAAAAATATTTCCATCACAAAGATCAAACAGTTGACGCTGTTTGAGGAAATAATCCCTGTTTATTCTAAAAATTATATAAAAACCATAAATACAAAATTCCAGGCTACTGAATGTAAAACCATGTGGTACATATAGTTACCACTGGACGTTACATGGTTAATCATACCCAGGCATAATACGCCTTAATCTGCTGGGGTTCTTGGAATCGCTGGGTGCTAATCTCAGACAGATGAATCCATTCCACTCACTCCCACCCCGAGTTCCAAAAATCAATTTTAATATTATACTTTCCCCTACAAATGGTTCTCCTCAATGGTCTCCGCTCTTCAAGATTCCCAATGAAAACTGTGTACGCGTTTCTCTTCTCCCAATGCACGCTACATGCTCCGCCTATCTCATCCTCCTTGAATAAATAATGGTAATGATGATAATAAGAAGAATAAGAAGAGAAGTTGGAAAATTCAACATTAGAATATAATTGGGGAAAAGGTTGAAAAAGAATCAAAAAGAAAGAACACAAGAAAATACAATGCAGCGCACTAAGAGAAGCATCGAGATTCACAAACAAATCTTGGGAAACAATGACCAATGTACAATCATATTTTTTTGTACATTTGTACCAATTTCGAACGTTTCAGAAGACGTCGATTTTTCTTACTGTTTCCAAGATCTATTATTTTTATGTCCGAGCAACGCGACATGAAACTTCAGATCTAAAAATAGACATTTCTGCTGACAAATCGTCAGTCAACTGTTCAATGGTAAGAATTAAGTATTTGCCTTTGACATCAGAACCGCGGAGGCATTTTATTTGAGCATTTCCCTTTTGTAGGATTTATTTCTTTTTTGACGTAAATACGTCTATAAGGAAGGGTCATTCGGCAAAAAAGTGTAACAATGGTTACCTAGGAAACCTCATCTGTTTACTCGGCATTGTTGTTACCTAGGAAACGTTACATTACATTTACTTACATTACATTTCATTACATTACATTAAAATACATTACATTCAGCTACCACAGACTCATCTTAAGCGTAACTAATTCAAGTTAAATAAGCAAAGTCTTAATCAAACTTATCTCAATTGTAAAGCATGTATAAAGGAAATATTTAGGATAAAGCCAATATATAAACTTCCTTTCCGTATAGACGTATTTACGTCTAATTCTCCGGAACCGTGGTTCCACTGACAACTTTTTTTAAATGTTCCAATATCGTGCTCCATACAAAATACTATATTACTTTTTCTTTATCTAAACTACGATTTCATTGCTCTAAATTTTTTCACACTACAAAGTTTATCTCTGACGCCCCATCATCAGGGCGATAAATGGTTTGATTTCCGATAATGTGAGCTCTGACTTCTTTTGCAGGTCGCAAGTTATCGCTGGAAGTCAGGGCGCTAGACACGGCAGATGCCTTGCCTCTTATGGTCATCGATGTCACGCTTGTTGAGTCGTCGAAGTGCGAGCAGCTGAGTGCTCAGGTAGGCAAGATCGGCGTTCTAAAGACGGGTGAAAGAGAGGGTGGATAAATACCTTGTCGATTGACAGATAAAATGAACTTTAAAGCAGGCACAAATGTTGGCAAATGGATGGACAAATACAATTCTGGCTAGAAAGTCAGAAAAGACGAGTTCGCTCGGAAAACCTAGGTTGTAGATGGTAGAATAATTTTAAAATGTATGTTAAGGAAATAATGTGGAATGATGTAGACTGAACTGACTCGGGGCAGAGACAGGCGATGGGCTCTTGTGAACGTGACAATGAGCCTTCTGGGTCAATAAAAACCGGAGAACTTTTTTCCTAAATGAGCAATATCAGGATCTCAACGATTCTGCTCCAAGGGATTAGTTAGGGTGGATGGCAAGCTTAAGCAAATGGATTTAGACAGGGATTTGTACTGACGGATGACTGGAGTATTGAAGATTGCCTCATTGCCTTTTATAATGCTGAGTGCAGGCTGATGATAGGACTTGATTTTGACTTACAATGCCTGAAATGCATTACGACCTTTTCAGCAGGTCAGAACTAAGTGGCGCTTAATTTCCGTCAAAATCTTACTTCTCTTTTCTCGCACCAAAACTCAAAAAAAAAAAAAGTTTTTAGTTTCTCTCCATCCCTAACTTGACCTCATCTTCAGACTATTTAACGACTCCATATCAAGTACAAACGCCAAGTGATATTAAATTAATGTGTTGTAAATTAAAAGCATGGAGCAGTATTGTTACTTTTTCATCAAATATCTAGAATATCAATCAACATGAAGATATTTTGATTATATTCCGCGATATACAACTTTACAAACGGCACAGCGTCGTTAAACAACCCATGAACATGACATCCTGATACCAAGTACTGAGACAGCCCACAGCAGCACTGTTTGAAGCACCTTCGATTGTTCTAACTGCCAACATTTCTGAAATTAATATAACGTCATCAATTAACGTATATAGCAATTTCACATGGCTACATTTTTACGTAACCCATCACGTGATTTAATATAAGCATTTTATAAGTATTTCTGGATATTTACCAAACAGCCCGTTCTCGGTCATTCACAGCTTAAGTCGTTTGTGTGTTCTTCGGTTTTCCTCACACAACGAAAGACCTTTACTCACTGCGATGAGACCAGCTGGTGTGACAAGACGTAAACTTAACTGCAAACTATTATTACTTGATTTACATCAATTATTTATCCTCCGCATAGCAATTCTTCGGAGATACATCGCTGACTATAAATCAATTCCATATAAACATTTGTACAATCTACTAGCTAGTGGCTCTGCCTGGCTTTTGATCGTGATTAGTAGAAACCAGGACGGCATGCCTTAAGACGTTCACAAAAAGTCAACCAACGTAATTTTTACTCTTCTACGAACACTGTTAGGTTGATCACAGTTTACTCACTAACGGAGTTCATCGTCTCTCCAGGTATTAAGCCATTAATTCAGTTCACGTCCGATTCAACAACGGCAGAACAAGACATGCCATATGAGGGCAGAGAAATAAATAATGTCAAGGCCAATTATGTATGCTGACACATAAAGGACTCATCTGGAACACATGTGCTCCCCGACCTGGAATACAGCACCTCACTCGTTCTTTTCGAAGGAACTTTAAACTGCCTGAAAACTTTAAAATTTAAATTAGAAACATCCACGCGTTGCAGTAAAGCACTTTTCTCTTTTCGTAATCACAGGACCTGTGTTTCTGGAGAGCTATGAGGTACCAGGTGTACGAGAACCAAGGATCCACTGTACTGGGTCCTCTTGGACCTCCTTTCATGCCCAAGATATGCCCACACTACTCCTTCGCCTACAATCTTACTAACGGTAAGTACGCTCACTTCCTTCTGCACAAGGCAATTAAGTTCATGGTGAAGGCTAATTTCTGAGAAGCTGAGAGTCGCTGGATCCCCTCCCCTGTGTATCCCGATGATTCATTTCGTGTTCGCAAGGTTTCCTTAGCCAGATTAAGCCACTCCAGATCCTCAATCTTGTATTGTAATTTAATATTTTCTAGATTTTTAACGAGACCAGAAGTTCTGTGTTCCTATACGGACTCCTTAGTAACTTGGTTCTAAATTTATTCCTGTATTACCTCTGAATCACACTTCTACAAGCATGTTATACGTGTTCAATGTAATCTTTCACTGAAAAATATATGTAAAGTCTCCAAATCACATATAAATAGACTCTTTAAATGTTTTAAAAATAATTAACACATTTTGAGGTATTTGAGATTTTATATTCTCATGGCGATAAAGATGTCTCTGCTGTTCCGGATCGTGTATTTTCGGATGACGATAGAGACTGTTGGTACCTACATACAAGTCCACACGACGTCACAACCCAGAAGAACATCGTCTTCACCGCTTTTGGAACCTCGAATCTCACTTAACACAACCTACACAGTGTGTCCTTAAATACAAATGTTTTCTGATCGACAGGGACGGAGTACGCAAGTCTTGCCAGCGATGGCGTGTCCCTACAAAGCCGAGAACTCCTGGACAGGGACACCGGGCCGGATGGAAACGGAGCGTCAGGTCCCGGACCAGAACTGCGTGTCCACGTGACTTGCACCGTCAACAGGGGGCGTTCGATCAGCGAAGTGGGGATGACCGTCCGAATAAAGGTCTTGGACGAAGACGACAATCCGCCTATAGCTCAGATGAACAAACACGTCCTGAACGGGTCCCTCCTGAAGGAGGTACGTGCAATATGAATCTCATGTTTACGCGACGCCGTGTCAAGTGGTGAGGTTTTACAGCGGTAAATTATATGTGGCCGGGTGAATGATTATAACGAATCCATTATCCACCTCGAGCTGGTCGTTAAACTTTTATAACGTATAGTAACTTCCAAATTAATTTATGGTAAAACTAATGAAGAGTAAATTAATACGTCTGTGTGTTTTAATAAACATTTCAGACCCATGTCAACAAACGTGGACAGGCTAAAGGTTTTAGATCATATTCACACTATTATTCTCTGATGTCTAAAAATTTCTCGAAGTTTTACAGAAAGAATTGCTTCAACTTGTACAGAAGTGGTTTCCTCAATTAGCAATTTTATAATTATTATTTCTTTTGATCTTCGTAACATTCTGCTGCACTCCAGAACTAATTTATAAGGCAGATGTAAGTGAACAGCTCAGTGTGACCTTTTAATCCTGAAACGATTGCTACTTTCTGGGACGCCACGCCTAGTACTCTGACAGAAAACACGTCTGAAACTTTTGTAAACCTGTACCTGATTACACGGCGCTAAATGCCAGAAAAAAGTCGTCTTCATACTCGCTGCCGTGATAACCTCAAATCTCACTTAATAATCCTACGATGAAACGGTTCTCGATTTCTGACAGTATATTCGATCAATTGTTTTGCGTGTCTCGTTCTCTTTTCAGCAATTCTTCGCTGTTTCTTTTGAAATACATAAATAAAATTTTAAATTAAGTATCTCGTATCAAAAGTCTTTGTTTCCAAGAAATTCTCGTGTTTCAACATATAATAAATCTGGGTCACATACTGGTGACTGTCACTCCTAATCCTGATACATAAAAACAGCATACCTAAACCTCACTTCGCCGTTTAGTGAGCCAACTAAATTCGTAAATCGCAGTTTATGACTGGCAGTTTGGCTTTGCTATAGCTTTGACCCTCGCCAGACAACACCGGCGCTCATCCGACACGTCGGAACAAAGGCAAGCAGCAATGACGTCACTGCCGAGACAAAGCACTGACTTTTGAAAATGAATAGAAGTAAATGTTCTTTTTTTAAAAAAAAATCCTAACAGATCTACTTTTATTTTGCACCATCATGTTTCTGTATTCAAATCCTTACATTGGAATTCATCATTTATAGAAAACGATAAATTTCAGAGGAATGAAGTGGTGGAGTTGGTAATCCTGCGATAATTAACTTTCTACCCTTTCATTTTATCTCATCATCCTATATTTTATCAGTTTTCCTCGCTTAATCTTGACGTTCCAATAACGAATCTAGCAGATTTACCTCGCTCTATTTTGCGTATTTCTTAAATTTGGGTGGACTGCCTGACTGAAGTTTCTTCGTGGAATTAAATGAAATGTCAAATATACAGACAAAATTATATCACGAGCTTATACGTCCTGACAAACCATGGTAAGTTACAATCGCTTCTCTCTTTATTTCACGAATAAATATTGCTAACAAACAGGATATCTATGTTCTGTACCAAAAAAATTTAAATTCGTTTATATAAGTTCTTGGCTCGGTTTACATTATCCTTCCTTTCTTCTTTAGTCATGCATTCTTTTGTTTTCCAGCTCCATTCGCCTCCTCGCTTTTCCCTGTTTATCCGTATTCTTCTCATGTTCCTTTATTTATTTCTTCCGTTTATCCGTTGTCCTCGATTGGGTATCTTTCCATTTAGTATCAATCAGAAACCAGAACTGAAATCAATATCGTATGTAGCGGACAAGAGACCGAGTCATTAGCACTAATGATATAATGCATGCTGTTGTTATGTTAGCCGATTATAGCCGGTGTTATGGACCCCCCCCCCCATTTGTAACACGATTTATGCAACAACATAGTCAACAAAACAGACTGTACGAAACAAAGGTCTTCAGTTTTGTTTGTCCTTTCGACAAACAACACATACCGGTCAATTAAATATAATATATGCCTATATGATGTTTTTATAAAAGTTAATATACACTTCTTTTAACAACATGCAAATTGTAGCATGCGTCACTTTCCTAGAATTTAACAGGATTTTATCTACTTTGTTAATAGCGTCGACTTGCTTCCAGAGAATTTTTTTATATGTCCCATGGTTCGTCATATGATGGAAGTAATGCGACATGTAATGTGGTAATTTCATTCATTACTTCGCAGAAACCGATGCCTGGGATAAAAATTGAATTCCACGTAAGTGACGCTAAGTTTTGTTATTTTGAGGGGGTAATTAATAACCAAGAATAACTAGATTCAACCGAAAAGATATTTCACATTGTACGAGTGCGTTTAATGGGCCTTCTAGTTCAACTGCCACACATTAACTCACTCCAAGTAAATACAGCTTTCCTTCAGACACGGAATATTCATTTTTGTAATTATCTTGCTGAACTATTTCGGACAGAATTTTAAAGAGTGTCTTGGGTACAACAAGTAATTTGCCTGTTACAGAATTTGCATCTTAAAGATAAGAACCTTCTGTGACTCTGTGCCATACTGCCTTCATCGCCCTGATCGAGGCAGTACGCACATTTGAAACGTAGGTCAAATTCTACGAGACTACATGGTGCAGTAACCCATTCATACTCGCTGCCGTGAGAACCTGAAATTTCACATTTTGCAACTGGACTGCCAAAGAACTAAACTTTCATGCTGACAAACCAAACTGAGACCAAGATCGCCCGTAGAATAAAACAAAGGGCAGTGACTGTGGTAATGTACAATCTGCTAGGTCTTCCTCCTGTTTAAATGATTCATATAAATACGACCGATCTGCATTGGCTAACTGTGGTTAAATTAGGTACTTCGGAGCTTTACTCAAAGTTAATACTTTAAAATTAAATACGGTTTTCAGACATATTCCGACATTACTGACTAGACATAAATATATTTATTAAGACGACGTTTAAACTTTGTAAGGTATATCATTTTTGGCAAATCATGTACATTTTCTTTGCACGTGCGTGCACGATAATTCCCATAATACACTTCAGCACACGCCATGAATAAAATGCCTTCTCCACAGAGGATACATATTTTAAGGCAAATTATGGACATTTCTGTGCACGTGCTTGCATGATAACTCCCATAATGTACTTCAGCAAATGTCTTGCGTAATATGCCTTCTCTCCTATCCTTACTAATGATACAAATTTCGTAATTAAAATACTGCACAGTCATTTCTTTTCACCATTTTTATTCTAAAATATCTTAACATTTCTTACTGGGTATTAACATAATTTTCCATCTTCACATGACTTTATTGTAGGTTGTGATGTTTAGACACACGTGTGTCACAATCACGCAGTCATACCCAACAAGCCAAAACCTTTAGTTTATTATCTACATCAGTGGTCACAACCTGGGGTACGCGTACCCCTGGGGGTACGCGAAGGCATCTTAGGGGGTACGTGAAATTTAAAAAATATATATTATTTTATGATAAACACTGAATAATCAGTAATGTAATTTATTTAATTTATTTTAGATGTAAATTATATACTATGTATAACTTGAATTATACACCAACAACTTTGGGGGTACAAAGATGAAGAGAAATTATATCTGGAGGTACGCGAACAAAAAAGGTTGAATACCACTGATCTACATCATTTCTAGTCAAGTTTGAAGGCTTCTGACGTTGAAGCGATGTAATATGGACTTTATCCATCGTCTAAATTATAAAATTATAGAACAACGTTTCGGAACAGGATTTTAGGTTTCCACAGCGGAGAATACAAAGATAGCTGCCTCCATCATAAGAATGATGGAGGCAGGCAACAAGGACCTCTGAGATGTTGGTAAACGTCTATCAGACAGCATGGTACTACAACCCACAAGACAGCTATCAACGTTTCAGAAGGTGGATTCTACTTTCGTCATAAAATAAAATGCTGGAAAGAAGACAAAAACCTATCTGTCGGGGTTCCTGGTTGAGGCAGCTAAGACTTGGAACAAGTCAAGTATTCTATGCAGTTAGTCCATAAGGTACGAAATAATTAACAAAATACGCATCTTTTGGATATACCTACTGTAAGAAAAATTTCCCAGCTCACTGTGCATAATCAGTACTACATTCGTAAACAAAACAGCTTTAATTAACACTGTGTCTACCCATATCACTTTGCAATCACCCAATAATTGGTACTAGCCCCCTCTAGCGGACCCACCTGAGCAGGCACCCCTCACCTGAAGATGGCAGTGGATCCAGCTCCCGAAACAAAGTGATCTACTTGTAGAACAGAGTCCAAGAATCTACCAACATTAACTAATCCTTACTATCGCTTTCTTCATCATAAGATATTTTCACTCCCCTGTGACTCCAGTATTGATCGTGTGCGGAGGGTAAATCTACAACATTAAATTACTGGCACCCCCACAGCTCCTCGAGAGAGAGGGTTGAATTTCCTCGTCACAGTTAAGCGTGAAAGACACTTCGCCCAGCAATCATCAGAGGGATTAAACCATCTGTACGCGTTCTCATTACCAGAAACAGAAAACCTGGCAGGTTTTAATATTATTAGCTCTTGAAGACTAAATACTAATAAAGACAGAGGAATACCAACATAATACTCACGTCTTCTATTTTAAGAAAAGGAAAATATATGGATATGAGATTCAAACGGGATTACATCTCTTTCTGTATAATGCAGGGAACATCCCCCCATAGAAAGAAGACGCGATGGGGGAGGGGTGGATCTTAAACCTGACCAGTTAGCTGCCAGCAGGATATTTCAGACAATTAATGCTTTTCTGCAAGGAAAATATAAATAGAGTTAACAGAAGTATATGAGAACGAAATCAAGTTCTCTCGTGTCAGTCACAATGCAGTAACACCTCGTAACGAGAAATAAAAACATTTTCCTTGCACTACATAATACTGTGGAGTCAAATAAGTATTTGTGACTCACACGTGATAACTAAAATATAAGAAACGTGTAGGCTATATGATATATCCATTGTTCGCCAGTTTCATCATAACAGGAGAAGAGCTATTTCCTTTCAATTAAATTGTTTTCCTTTCTCGTTTCCGTGTTCAACAATTCTTACCAAGCGAAGCTGATTTTACATTGATTATCGGTACGATTAGTTAAAAACTTTGGCTCTCTGGTTAGTTCTAAATTCAAAGTCATCCGAGCCTTGTTTACAGAGTTTAAGATCAGCGGAGTACGCAGCGAGCGAGCGAGCAGACACAACAGGATGTTTCATTAATCCCACCACAATTTCTCTTATCTGTCCATAATCCCTCCTTTTCTCCTAGGACTATGCCAATGTCTGTCTATTTTTCACCCTTCTTATACATTTTCATTTACTTTCCTTGACGTTTCTGCTTCTTTATTTTTCTATTTCGGAATACTTACTTTGTCTCTGTTTGCTTTTCTCTAATTCTTTTGTAACTTGTATTTTCTTGTTTACATCTCTTTGTTGCATATGGGATCAAAAGGAACCGATTCGTGTCAAAGAATTGGCAACATCTGCTCCACAAGACACAATTACGATCCTAAAACTAAATCATGACCACAGCATCCTTAAAGTAGTCTACGATAAATTAAGATGGTAGACTCTGATGCAAAACTGTCTATAAAATGCACTCAACCAACCTGTTAACATATTTCCAGTTGGTACAGCTTAATGCAAAATTGAGAACACATAATCTTAGAGTGTCCATACAGAAAATGGTTATCCTTATTTTATTTTCATTTAAATTTTGCTGAGTTTATGAGGAAACGAAGTGATCTGCAAATCGACCGACACTATTAGTAACCAAACTTCTCGAACAGAGAGGCAAACTGTTAAAATAAATTCACGTAACTAATTGTGTTAAGAACACGGGGTGGTTCATCACTTATAATGAAAAATCCATCACTGGACACAACTCTGAGCCAGTTCCATCAACTTTGCATACTCACAACCAATTCCTCCCAACATCGACTCTAATGTAAGATTTGAGGTTTTCACAGCGGTGAGTATGAAGATTTCTGTCTTCTGGGTTGTTGCGCTGTGTAGTCTGGTCGATGTTAACCAACGTTTCAGAGGTCATACTGCCTCCATCATCAGGGCGATGAGTATGAAGATTTCTGTCTTCTGGGTTGTTGCGCTGTGTAGTCTGGTCGATGTTAACCAACGTTTCAGAGGTCATACTGCCTCCATCATCAGGGCGATAAGTATGAAGATTTCTGTCTTCTGGATTGTTGCGCTGTGTAGTCTGGTCGATGAATCGCCCTGATGA